>OZJO01008615.1:0-12639 GCA_900406225.1 Acrobeloides nanus
GACGTTTTCTGATGCCATTCTCGGCGATGGCAGTTGCCAGTTTTTCTTTCATTTCTCTGTGGTAACACGCATTGCATCTTAACTTTCGTTTCTTTGCTTGGATAATTGTATGCAATCTCTCTCGTGTGTTTCCTTTGGGTGCATGCTAAATTTGCGCGTTTGCCTGAAGGCTTTTTAGTTGAATGTGTAAAAATCCCTTAATTGTCAATGGATCCATGTTTTAAAAATTATTTTGGTATTCTTAAGGGAGAGGAACCCAAAATGACGTGAATTTTTTTCTAGAAATGATCCCTACAAGAGTAATTTGATGCGGGGAATCGATTGCGCGCATTCCCGCAGCGTGAAAATGCTTTCCTGATCCTGATTCAGAGAAGGAGGATGTGTGTATTGAAACGAAAATGAATAAAATTTCGAAATTGCGCATGAAAACAAGTTTTCTGGGAGTTTTTCTAGGTGGAGAATCGATTGCGCGCATTCCCGCAACGTGAAAATGCCAGTCTCCCAGACCACTAGCTTGTTAGCCTACTAGCTAATTAGCCTATTAGCTTGCCAGCTAGTAGTTCAAGTCTACTAGAAAGGCTGGCAAGCTCATTTTCGTTTCAATACACATATACCCTTTCCCTGAATCAGTGTCAGGAAAGCATGTTCGCTCAGTTGATCTTCCACAAAAATTGCCCCTAAAGGAATTATTTAAAAAATTGTTTTTACTTTACCAGTGCTCCGTTATTTTGGGTCCCTCTCCTTTAAGAGCACCATTCTTTTTTATAACATTTTTGTTTATACACAGAGGTTTTTTGTTTTTCGCGAATTGACTCTTATATTACAGGGTGACTAAAAAAAGTGGATTTTTGCGATTTTTTGACCAAATTTTCGCCAAAAAATTTTTTATAACCCTATAGGGGGTTTTTCTATGCGAGGAATCGATTGCGCGCATTGAAAAACCTTGAAAAACGCTTCCCTCTAACCCCAAAAAACCATTAAAAAATTGCAAAAATCCGGTTTTTTGGGCTGATTTGAGGCCAGGGAAGCATTTTAAAGATGTTTTATTGCGCGCAATCGATTCCTTGCATAGAAAAACCCCCTATAAAAATTTTTTTTGGCGAAAATTTGGTCGAAAATCGCAAAAATCCACTTTTTTATCCACCCTGTATTTTTTTAGTTAGATATTATTCTTTGTTAGTATATATATGATGCCAGGAGAAGATGTGATCCCAGAAGATTTTCGCGATTCTTCTATTACATTCGATGATCTAATGCATTGTCCAAAAAGCAACTCCCCATCAACATCCACATCTGTACCACCAGTCCATTCAGATGGTATGAATCATAAATTAAATGAAAAACTTCGAAAATTGTAGTCCCTAAAAAATAGGCATTTCTTTTTTTCAATAAATGAATTTAGATGATTCAATTTGTGCAGAACTTGATCGTTGGGTATCTTCTTCAGTTGATGAATCTGCATCACAGGCCAAGTAAAAAAATTAAGAAATTATTGACTAGTCAGAAGTAGTGGCCAGAAGATTTTCGCGTCAATACACCGAATTCATTCCCTGAATCAGGGTCAAGATAATTTTTTCATGCTTAGAAAATGTGCGCAATCGATCCCCTGCATAAAATTACCCAAGGATTCATGCTTTCAGGGCAAAAATAGAAATTTTTTCGATTTTCGTGTCAATACACCGAATTCATTCCCTGAATCAGGATCAAGAAAGCGTTTTCAAGCTTCGAGAATGCGCGCAATCGATCCTCCGCATAAATTTACCTCCGGAAAGTCATTTTCAGGCAGAAAATCTAAAAATTTTCGATTTTCGCTTTAATACACACTCCGATTCCCTGATTCAGGGTCAGGGGTTTTGGGTCGAAAAACACATGAAAAATTGCCCAAATTTCGATTTTTTATACACCCTGTATATGCTACTGGCCAGAAGTCACCATTTGGCACAATAACTAAAATATCCTTTAAAGTGACCGTGTAAAAGAACTTGAAGAAGAGCAACAGCGATTAAGCGACTCCATCATGACTCTAAGTACCCATTTTGCACATATTCAATTCCGAATTCAACAAATCAGCAATGCTCCAGCTGAAAATCGAGAGGTTTTTTTCTATTTTTAAAGGGGCCAGATTCAAACCTTAGCCAGATAGAAGTTTTAAAAAAAGACATTTCTAGGGTAAATTTTATGCGAAACATAGATATGAATAGGTTCTGAAGCGTGAAAATGCTTCATTGACCCTGATTCAGGGAATGGAGGTCGTATATTGAAGCGAAAATCGAAAAATTTGGATTTTTAAACAAAAAAGACTTCTCTAAGGTAATTTTATGCGAGGAATCGATTGCGAATAATTCTGGATCATGAATACATCGAATTCTTCTCTGAATCAAGATCAAGAAAACATATTCATGAACCAGAATTATTCGCAATCGATTCCTCGCATAAAATTACCTCGGAGGGGTCTTTTTTGTTTAAAAATCCAAATTTCTCGATTTTCGCTTCAATACACGACCTCCATTCCCTGAATCAAGAACAAGGAAGCATTTTACGCTTCGAAACCTATTCCAATTTTTAATGATTTTTTTATTTTTGGCGATTTTTTCAATTTAAAAATTTAAAAAAATTCCTACCTAGCCATGGTTTGGACTCCTCCTTTAACATTACAAAGAGACCATTTTGTCTTTTTAGGAAATGCTCAAAGAACTCCAAGATTTCGCCTCACGAGGCTGTATCGACATTGGAGAAGTGAAACAGGAAACTAAAAAGATTCAAGAAACCCAACAAAATGGCCAAACTATAGATGAGGATATTCGACAGAAGCGGGCCAGGGTGTGCGAGCTCATTCGGCATTTGCGGCACCAATTGGAAGATCTGGAAAAGTTTGCATATGAAAATGGCGAAGGGGAATTGCCGATGAGTGAGCTGCGTCAACGGCAGAAGATCGTTTTTGAGAAGCTTCAGGAAAAGATTCATTTGAAAATTGAATTGGATCAGAAATCAGAGCAGGAATTGCACAGGAACGTTGATGAAGGGTTGAATCAAGTAGAATTTTTGTTGAGATGAACAAAACGACACCAAATTTATCCAATTTGAATATTGTTTTGGGTTATTGAAACGAAAACATGATCAGATTTTCGTTTCAATAACTCAAAATCATTTTCGAGTTTGATAACTTTGATTTCGTTTTGTTCGTCTCGTCGAGTTATAAACAAATGCCGTCTTTATTTTTTAAATACACCCAATAATTAAGCGTATTTTAAAAAATGTAAAATTCGGGGTTTTCGTGTCAATATTCAGGCAAATTCAAACGAGGTCGAGACGTTTAGCGCCTCGACCATCTGTTCGAGACGGTTTTCAGGGTTTTCGTGTCAATACTTTGCAATCTAACTTGACTTTTTAGCTCTTGAATCCGATGAAAGAGAAGGAAAAAGTGATTGATCAATTGCAAACCCAAATTATTGATCTAGAAAGATTTGTTGGCTTTTTGCAACAAGAGCAAGAACCACATGAATTTTCCGAAAATCCCCCCAAATCGATGAATATTCAATCGTTGGAGTCAACACATAAGCCAATTCGGAGGAAATCGTTGAGTCTTTTCGGCTTGATCGGGTATAAAAGCCAGTTTGAAAAGAATGCCTTGAAAAGTACACCAAGAGGAAATCACTATGGGTAAGAATTTGACCTTTATATCCTTCAAATTCAGGTTTTCGTTTCAATACGCAGACCATTTCAATGTGCGCAGTCGATTTTCGGATAGAAAACCCCGGGGAAAATTTGGGGAATCGATTGAGCACATTCTAAGCATGAAAAAATTATCTTGACCCTGATTCAGGGAATAGAGTTGGTGTATTGACGCAAAAATCGAAAAATTTTCTTCCGTACACCAACTCCGAAAAAATCGTCAAAAATTGAAAAAATCGTAAAAATTGAAAAAATCGTAAAAAATCGAAAAAATTGTCAAAAATCGCAACAATTGAAAAAATCGATCAATATTCAAAAATTGAAAAAATCGAAGAACCGTCAAAAATTGAAAAAATCGAAAAAATTGTCAAAAATCGTCAAAAATTGAAAAAATGATCGAAAATTGAAAAAATCGATCAATATTCAAAAATCGAAAAAGTCGTCAAAAATTGAAAAAATCGTAAAATTTGAAAAAATCACCATTTTCCCTGAATCAGGATCAAAAAAGCATTTTTCAACTTTTCGATCAATATCTTTCAGCGATCAACGAGCTCAACTCGAGCTTGCCGTAGACAAAGTCGTTCAAGTGAAAAAATTGTTAAAAATCGAAACAATTGTCCAAAATTGAATAAATCGTAAAAATCGTTAACCGATTCCTCGCATAGGAAAACCTCGTTACAGTTGGTTTTCCGACAAAAATTCGCATTTTAGTTCATTTTCGCGTTAATACACCCACCATTTTCCCTGAATCAGGATCAGAAAGTATTTTCACTTTTTAGAAATGCGCACAATCGATTCCTCGCTTATAAAAACCCCTATACATCTATTTTCCGGTGAAAATTGTTGCATTTTCGCTTCAATAAATACACCATTTTCCCTGAATCAGGATCAGAAAAGCATTTTTCAACTTTTCGATCAATATCTTTCAGCGATCAACGAGCTCAACTCGAGCTTGCTGTGGACAAAGTCGTTCAAGTGCTCCAAAAATATAGCCTCCTGCCAGTTGAACCAGAAGAAAGAGATGAAGAAGCACCTCTACCAACAGAAATACAAAACGAGGTGATGGAATTTGGATGATAGCCATGTTGAATTTCCATCTTTTAGGATATTTTTGCAAAAAGCGAAGAAGAAATTGTCGCCGTGATTCGTAAATCCTTTTGTCCGGCATTAAAAGCCTTATTAGAACATGGATTACGTGAATACATACCCAATGAAAACTCCTTGGCCAATTTGGCCGTGTTTGGATGTTTTTCACATCGTAGGAATAATGGTCATACTCCTGGTTGAGCAAAATTTTTTAGTCTATAAAACAAAAAATTTTTAGTAAATGGCCGTCCACTAGAGCACATATGGGATGTGATTACTTATTTTTATGAGTGTCGAAAAGCGATCGAGTTGTCGGATGCATCGATTGGGACTTTAAGCCAAAGTTTCAAGTTGGATTCGATTGATGGGAAATCTGTTACTTCGAAACAGGTAAAAAAATGCTCATTTTGGCACTTACAAAAAATATGTACAACTTTTTAAAACAATTGAAATTTTGTCGCAATGGTGTAGTGGCTAGTGCACTGTCTTTTGGTACCTATAGGGGCCGGGTTTGAGTCCCGTCTGCTTCCAAAATTTTTTTTCGAAAATTTTTGCTGAACACTTTTTTGTTTAGCTCTTACTTTCAACAATTGAAAATGTTGCCAACAGCCATCGCCGTCTCAAAAGATCTCCAGATTCCATGTGGAAGGCTTTTGTCTGTGCTGCATTAAATGAGCGTAAACTAACTGGCTGGATTCGAATGATCTTCCGCGCTGAACCTATAGTATCCAAGTGTTATAATCGATGGTCTTATGTGGCGCATACGGGTAAGATTCGGATTCAGCTCACTTAGCGCTTCAAAACGAGTACCATATCATGGGGTTTGGGGAGGGTTTGACCCATGGTCAAGTGGCTAAAGTGGAAGATTTGCAGTTTATAGGCTCGGGTTCGAATCTCGATTCAAATTTAAAGTTGTCCAAATTTCATGAAAATTTTTGTATATCCCTATTTTAGCCTCTAAAACACTTTGTTATCATTTTTTGGCCAAAAAATACTTGTTGCTGCTTTATACTATACAGCTCTAGCAAGTATTTTTTGGCCAAAAAATGATAACAAAGTGGTTTAGAGGCCAAAATAGAGATATGCAAAAATTTTCATGGAATGTGGACAACTTTAAATTTGAAACGGGATTCGAACCTGAGCCTATAAACTGCAAACCTGTCACTTTAGCCACTCGGCCATGGATCAAACCCTCCCAAAACCTCATGATATGGTACTCGTTTTGAAGCGCTCGGCGAGCGGAGTCGATTGGTGGCATTTTTAAAAAATTTTGATGCCTTCACCTTTTCGGAATTTTGGTACTCCGTGTTTTATTTAATAACTATATTTAGGTTGCGAGGATATTCGACCGCTACTCGAACGTCTGCATGAATTTAATTTGAACCTTCCAGTTGACCTTGCCGTTAGACCATTCCAACATGCACGTGATGCCTTTTAGTAATTGTTATGTGCTATTTCAAACTCTTGATGCCTTATTTCTAGTCTGAATTTCTATCATAGTATTTCCTTGTGATTTCTATAAGGGTTGTATTATATCTATTTGTCGCCTAATTTTATTAAGATAAAGTTATTATATCAATTAGAGCTACTATACAATAGGGGGGGGGGGCCACCCACGTGAAAATTTGTTCGAAATTTTTTCCTGGAAATGATATAGGGGTAAAAACATGCGGGGAATCCGAATTTGACATTTTCGAAGCGAAAAAACGCTTCCCTGATTCAGGGAAGTGTGTATTTTGTGTATTTAGACAAAAATCGCATCTTTGCGACTTTTTGCTTCAATATACAAGCCTTCCCTGAATCAGGGAGCGTTTTTCGCTTCGAAAATGTCAAATTCTGATTACCCCGCATGTTTTTACTCCTAGAGGGTCATTTTCAGAAAAATTTTCACGTGGGTGGCCCCCACCCTATTGTGTAGTAGCTTCTATTAATTCTTCAAATATATACAAACATAAATACATTATTATTGCAATTATATTAGACTTCAAAAAATACCCAATAATATGCATGTTTACAGGACCGGTGGGAAAAAAGTTGCCATTTTTTGTTGATATTCAAAAAGTTCATGAAAAATGGAGCATTTTTTGTTTTTACGGCATATTCTGAATCGTTGTAGTTTTCGAGATAATTGCGATTGAAATTTTGAATTTGTTATAAGCTCTTCGTTGTAATACACAATTCAAAAAAGTTTGTGTATTACAACGAAGAGCTTGTAACAAATTCAAAATTTCAAACGCAATTATCTCAATAACTACAACGATTCAGAGCATGCCGTAAAAACAAAAAATGTTCCATTTTTCATGAACTTTTTGAATATCAACAAAAAATGGCAACTTTTTTCCCACTAGACTGGTCCTTTAAGAGAGGTTAATAGCCAGGTGCAGTTCTAAAATTTTGGGCATATGGAGTATAAAAAAAAAGATTTCATACCTTGGTGAAGGACAATGTTCGCATGATCCAGTTGCCCCAAGTGGACCTTGAGTGCCAGGAGGTCCGGGTGGACCTGGTCTTCCACTTGGACCAGGACGACCGGCATCGCCCGCTGGTCCTGGAAAGCCAGGAACGCCAGGATTTCCGGGTGGACCTGGAGGTCCAGGTGGGCCTGCAGCACCGGGTATTCCTGGTTGGCCAGGTGCGCCAGGAGTACCTAGAATACTTTTTGTTGATACTTTAAGGGGGGTAAACTTTGCTGCAGCATCTCCGAGAAAAAAATTTTTTTTGGAATTTTTGCAAAAACGAAATTTTCTAGGGGTAATTTTATGCGAAAAATCGATTGCGCGCAAGCTTGAAAATGTTTCCCTGATTCAGGGAAATAAGAGTGTGTATTGAAGCGAGAATATGAAAAATTTGGATTTTTCGCTTCAATACACACTCTTATTTCCCTGAATCAGGGTCAGGAAAGCGTTTTCAAGCTTCGGGAATGCGCGTCATTTTTGAAAAAATTCCAAAAAAATTTTTTTCGGAGATGATGCCCCTTTAAGAGAAAACTTGCCAATTTGTTCCGTAACAATACCCGGAGAACCAGCGGGTCCCTGTCTTCCAACTTGACCATTAGTGCCAGCTGGACCTGGAGGGCCTGGTGGTCCGGGTGGTCTAAACAAAAATTTTTGAAATTAAAAAAAATTTTCTACCCTCTTCTTCCACCATCAGCAGCTAAACCGAACTCTCCGGCAGGCCCAGGCGAACCTTTCGGACCTGGAGGTCCAGGTGGACCCGGTGGGCCATCTGGACAGTCAAAGCAAAACTCTGGGGTATACTGTTCTCCACCAGCGCTTGCATCATCACCAGACTCTCCATTACTACCCGGCTGCCCGTCCACGCCCGGTTGTCCATCTCTACCATTTGGTCCTGGTGGTCCAGGAAGTCCAACACTACAACTACAGCCTAAAAAGCGAAACACGAATCTATAGGCAAGTGTATTGATTTACAAGTTTGGGCATTGTTGCTCGCGGGTTTTTGTTGGTCAACCTTCTCATCTTGTCGTGGCACTAATGGAATTTGGCTATATAGCTCATAGTCACTTTGACGAGCTTGGCGAGTTTGTACACCCTTGGATTGTTGCGTTTTTGAGACTTGCCGCCATACTGAATTTGAACGAACCTAAAGTACGAAATTTTTCAACATAGTTCCATCTTGTGAAAGCTGAGAATCTGATCTACAACCATACATGAAATTTTTTTAAATTTTATTTGAAGTTTTTCAATTTTTCGATTTTTTAAACATTTTATTCGAATTTATTCAATTTTTTTCAATTTTTCGATTTTTTTCAATTTTTGTCGATTTTTTCCAATTTTTTCGATTTTTAAAAAAATTTTCAATTTTTAAAAATTTTTTAGATATTTTTCAATTTTTATCGAATTTTTAAAATTTTATTCGATTTTAAATTTTTTAAAAATTTTTTTGAATTTTTTTCCAATTTTATCAATTTTTTAAAAAATTTTAGATATTTTTCAATTTTTCGATTTTTTCAATTTTTTTCGAATTTTTTAGATATTTTTCATTTTTTTTCAATTTTTATCGAATTTTTAAAATTTTATTCGATTTTAAATTTTTTTTGAACTTTTTTGAATTTTTTTCGATTTTGTTCCAATTTTATCAATTTTTAAAAAATTTTTCGATTTTTTCAATGTTTATCGAATTTTTAAAATTTTATTCGATTTTAAATTTTTTTGAATTTTTTTCCAATTTTTAAAAAAAATTTAGATATTTTTAAAATATTTTTAAAATTTTTTTCGAATTTTTTCAAATTTTTAACAATTTTTTCGATTTTTTTCAATTTTTTCCAACTTTTTAAGTTCTTTCGAATTTAAAAAAATTATAAAATTCCTCGAATTCAAGAAAAGCTGTATATTAACGCGTTTGATAAATGTCAAATTCGGGATTCCTCGCACATTTTTACCCCAAAAGGGGTCGTTTTTAGGCAAAAATCGCATTTTTGCGACTTTTCGCTTCAATACACAAGCTTTCCTTGAATCAGGGAAGCGTTTTTTCGCTTCAAAAATATCAAATTCGGATTTCCCGCATGTTTTTACCCCTAGATGGGTCATTTCTAGAAAAAAATTTCTGAAAAAATTCTGATTCTCCCCCCTCCCTATTGTGTAGTAGCTCCGATATTTTTTATACAACTTGATTACTTACTCTACAATATTCAACTTCATTTTGTAACAAAGATTGAACATGTTGCAAATAGTTGTAAATAATAGGAACACACAATACACACACAAAAGCAGCAATCGTGCTCATGGCCACTCCGAAGAATGCCATTCGTCGGAGCTTTTCCGCTTGCGCCAGCCTTCTTGGACAAATGTACTCATCTTTGACTGTCATCTCTCTAAAAAAAACACATTGTTTCGTGGTAACAGAAAAAATAAAATAAAATCGAAACGTAGAAAATTGTCATGATAATGAATTGACTCATGCTTTTTTTCAACTACCTATTTATTCGGGTCAAAATAGAAATAAAAATGAACACCTCAACAAAAACTATTCATGTCAAGATTTTATCTAGCGCCGAGACTTTTAAAAAAGCTTGAATGATGATACTTCTTTTTCGTAAGTTGATGAAAAACGAAAAAAATTTTTAAATTTTCGCTTCAATACACAACTTGATTCAGGGACGAATTTTCACTGCGTTCATGTTTTCGTTGTAATAAACAAAATTCCGAAAAGGTACTGGCAAGGGTCAAAATCAGGGTTGGGAAATAGAATTATCTGGGGAATTCTTCTCCCGGAATTACTTAATTTTAAAATTTGACCTCCCTCAAACTTGCCTCGGTGGTGCAGTGGCAAAGCAGAGGCTTTGTTACCACAAAATCACGGGTTCGAATCCCGCTTGGAGCCAATTTGTTTCTAAATTGGTAAATTTTAGAACCAAATTGGCTCCAAGCGGGATTCGAACCCGCGACTTTGTGGTCACAAACCCTCTGCTTTGCCACTGCACCACCGAGGCAAGTTTGAGGAAGGGAAAATTTTAAAACTAACCCCTGGGTAAATCTGTCACTTGAGCCACTCGGCCATGGATCAAACCCTCTCCAAAACCCATGATATAGTATTCGTTTTAAAGCGCTCGGCGAACCGAGTCAATTGACGACATTTTTAAAAAAATTTTGAGCACTTTTTGGTACGTCGTGGTCTTCAAAAAGCAGAAAAATCAACTAAAACCCAATAACTTCTTATAACACCTTTGCTTAAGCTATATTGTAAACATAGGTCGGCAAGGTGGGGGAGAGAAGGGACTCCCGATGAGATGGTCCTCCACACCTCCATCAAAAAAACGACCTTTTTTAGCTTGAGGTAGTCTTCTGCACCCAATTTTTATGGACCATCTCATATGTTCGGTCAATGCGTGGTCCCCCCCCCCCTCAATTTTGGGTCCGTGCGTGCGTGGGTCAGGGGGAGGCTCCCCCTCCCCTTGCCGACCTATGATTATAAAGAAGAAACTTCAAATAACACTAAGCCGTGTACGTTTTATTATGAAATAGCTGCGGAAGAACATCCCACAAGAAACTATTATGTCATGTTTATGGCTCCCGCGCATATACCAGTTCTTTTCGTCTTCTTTTGGAAATCTTGGTCTTGTGTGCGTTCTCGTGCGCTTCCTGTGATTAACAGTTACCATTAATCTCAACTGTGTTACGCCAGATTAGCCCGAGGGCACAACACATGCGGAACTTCAGAGAAACAAAGTTTCCAAATCGAACTCGTTTTTATTGCGGCTAGTCTTTTACTGGATTATGATGATGCTAATTATTTTTGAAATGATCTGCGTCTAGATTTGGTAGATTAAATCTCATATAACTATAGCAAGTTTTGATGATTCTTACATAATTGACTAGGGTATCAATGGAGCTGAATGATTTCAAAAATATTCACAGATTTCAGCGATTACCCGATAGTCCAATCTGATAAATTAAGCAACGTTGGGGCCTGCAGATTCGATTATTGAAGATCAAAATCTTTATTTTTAACCATTCAAAAAAGTTGTTAAAGGGGGTTTGCGACCAGAGAGAAAAATTTTTCGTAAAAAATTACCCTACGGGGATAATTTGATGCGAAAAATCGATTGCTCGCATTCCCGAAGCGTAAAAATGCCATCTTGACAAAGTTTTCATAAAAAATTGCCTATTCTTTCGCCTTTTTTCATCATTTTTCGCGACGAAGATGAAAAAAAGCGAAAAAATAGGCAATTTTTCACGAAAACTTGGTCAAGGTGTCGTTTTTACGCTTCGAGAGTGCGCGCAATCGATTTCTCGCATCAAATTACCTTCAATAGGGTCATTTTTACGAAAAAAATTTTTTCCCAAATGATCATAAAATGTACCCCCTTTTAAAGCAAAAGGACCAGTTCACTCGAAAAAGCACTATGAAAAATTATATATTCGGAAAGTTCATGAAAATGGAGCATTTTTGTTTTTACGGCATGTTCTGAATCGTTGTAGTTTTTGAGAGATTACGTTTGAAATTTGAATTAGCGTTCATGTTTTCGTTGTAATACACAGATTTCAAGAATCAACACACGAGACTCGAATCCTGAACCTTTAGATTACAGGGTGTGTCAAAATTATCCGGATTTTTTTAATTTTCTCATTTTTTTAACAATATTTATTCAAAACATAACAATAACAATTGATAACAACAATATCTATTCAAAATGTCCACCCCTGGCATCGATGCAAGCTTTCAGACGCTTGGGGAAATTGTCGACGATCTTGACCGGGTTTCCAAGGTTATTTCTTTCCAGGTCTTTTTCCGCGCATTTTTCAAGGATTCCGCATTCGGGTGAGGCTTTTGGCACGCTTTTTCTTCGAGGATCGACCACACGGAGTAGTCGAGCGGGTTCAAATCTGGGCTATTGGGCGGCCATTCACCTGTGGGATTTCGCCAAGGAGGGTCGACTGTGATGACATTGGGGCAATTGTCCCGAAGAAAGTCTTGGGTCTCTTCAGACACATCCAGCTTCTTAGCCAATTTTCGGGTTGTAGGGTTTCGCTTGATCATTCCTTGAGCGCACTGGACGTTCTTTCGGCTTCTTGCAGTTTTCTTTCGACCTCTTCCCTTCCTGTCTATATTGTTTCCAGTTTCTTTATATCGTTTGGTGGCATCGTTGACAGTGCTCGTTGATATTCCAAGAAATTCTGCAATTTCGACCTGTTTTTTGCCACGCTCGTGCGCACGAATAATAGCATCTCTCAAATTTTTCAAGCTTTTCATTTATCACTATAAAAAAATATAATAAATATAAAAGATGTGAAAATAAAAAAATCCAGATAATTTTGACGCACCCTGTAAAGAACAGTACTCTATCCAACTGAAGGGTTCAAACGCAATTCTTTCAAAAATAAATTCAATCGCAATTACCTCAAAAACTACAACGATTCAGAG
>OZJO01008616.1:0-10730 GCA_900406225.1 Acrobeloides nanus
TGAGTCCTAAATTTTGTTTTAACATTTCCATTACCGCTTGTGTATTTTTAGACATGGAGAACACGATGGTAAAAAAAAATTCGAAAATATATCGGAGGGAGGAATTGATTGGCGTCGGTTTTATCCGAATCCGAGTCGGTCCTGAAAACTCAATTTATTGGCACCCCCATCCCCCAGCATCACAGGGGTGGTATTTCAATTTTTTTTTCTCAATTCCATCATCAGGGACTCATATCCTATTGATTTTATTGGGATGAAAAACGCTTATTTTTTATAAGGATTTGTATGCGGGAGACGTGTCGATTGCGTCAAAATTATTTGCATCCAACATTTGCACCAATTTTTGAATGCGTCAACAGACAATTGTACCATCCGACATTTGCATCAATTTTTGTTTACATCAATTTTCGATTGCATCAAAAATCTAATCATGAGGAATTCGCAGACAACTATTGGGTTGATGCATAGTTAAGTTCGTTATTTACAAGTTACTTTAACTTGTCAAACTTTGCATTTTTATTCAAAATTTTTTATAATTTTATCCCTCATGCTTAGTACTAAGTCACACGTCGAAGCACGAGTGATCGAATCGATCGAAGAAAAGGGATGGGATCTGCTCCCACACTCACCCACCGAGGCCCCTACGGACTATCACATCAATCGCTAGCTGAAAAACTGAATGTCGAACAAAGTTTATGATGATTTGGATGAGCTTGTCGATGATGTTAAGGCATGGATTGCCTCTAAGAACCGTGGCTTCTTCGAACGTGGAATCGAATGTTACCAGAAAAATGAGAAGCTGTTATTGAAGTAGATGAAGAATACGCTCCAGAATAATCATTTAAACCGGTTTTTGTTGTATTTTATTGTTGTTTTGTTGAATAAAAGTTGATTATAAAAAAACGAACTTAATTATGCATCAACCCAATAATACACTGATCTTTATCGCAATTCGGCACGTTCTTATTATTCATTTGTAAAAATTATTCGCTGTACCAATTTTTGTTCTGTGTAAATAATTTGACGCAATTTGAAATTGATTCAAATGTCTGTTGACACAATCGAAAATTGACGCGAATGTCGGATGACGCAAATGTCTGCTGGTGCAATCGAAAGTTGACGCAAATGTCGGATAATGCAATCGACCTTTGAGCAAATAATTTTGACGTAATCGACACGTCTCCGTATGCGTTGTGGAAGTACCGCATGTCGTTTTGAACCCCATTGTGAAAGTTCCGTTGTGGGAGCTCCTAGAGCCCTCGGTCTCCGGTTCTAAATAATTAAAAAAGTAATATTTTTGAAATTTTTATTTTAAAAATAACATCGAATTCGTGTTCCTTGTGAAAAAATACCCAAATGCAGTGGAAGATCCAGGGGATGGCTGGGGGTTCGTCCCTAGGGTTGCCACATGCCATTTCATAAACCGGAGCAAAAATCGGTAAAAACCGTAGAAAATTTCATGACTCTTTTGCTGTATAAGTAATTTTTAAAAAATGATTTCTTGATGCATAGGTAATGTGTAAAAAATTTGCATTTAATTTTTAATATTTTTTTGGCAATTAATAAATGTAGTAGCGGTAGTAGCGCTACTACTTTTAGTAATCCCATCATCGGAATTACTAAAAGTAGTAGCGGAATTACTAAATGTAGTAGAGAATTACTAAAAGTAGTAGCGGTACTACAAACCAATCATTTTTAGAATTACCTCCAACAAAATTATTTTTGGGGGTAATTTTATGCGAGAAATCGATTGCGCGCATCGAAAAATTCTGAAAAATTTTTCGGGGGTCAAAAAATTGAAAAAATGCGTCAAAATTAGGGGTAGTAAGTTTTAACCCCAACAAAATTATTTTTGGGGGTAATTTTATGCGAGAAATCGATTGCGCGCATCGAAAAATTCTGAAAAATTTTTCGGGGGTCAAAAAATTGAAAAAATGCGTCAAAATTAGNGTAATTTTATGCGAGAAATAGATTGCGCGAATTCCCGAACCTTGAAAACGCTTCCTTGACCCTGATTCAGGGAAGGAATCGGTGTATTGAAGCGAAAATCAAACATTTTCGGATTTTTATGAGAAAACCATCGATTCTTAGGTAATAATCTTATAGGGGTAATTTTGGCTAAACGATCCAAAAAACAAACTTAAAAAATCCAAAAAAATTTCCTTGACCGTGTTTTGGGCATTTTTTAACCTCAAACCCTTGTTTTTTGACTGTGTAGCTTATAACTCGAAAAAATTTTCCATCTGTTGTTTGATTTTCGCTTCAATACACCGATTCCTCCCCCGAATCAGGGTTAAGGAGAATTCTCGCAATCTATTTCTCGCATAAAATTACTCCCAAAAATAATTTTGTTGGGGTTAGAACTTACAACCCCTAATTTTGACGCATTTTTTCAATTTTTTGACCCCCGAAAAATTTTTCAGAATTTTTCGATGCGCGCAATCGATTTCTCGCATAAAATTACCCCCAAAAATAATTTTGTTGGGGGTAATTCTAAAAATGATTGGTTTGTAGTACCGCTACTACTTTTAGTAATTCCGATGATGGGATTACTAAAAGTAGTAGCGCTACTACCGCTACTACATTTAGTAATTGCCATTTTTTTTTAATTTCTAGAAAATGTTGAAATAACAAACTTTCCGTTTAATACTCATTTTTATAACATTAGAAAGAAAAGTTTAAAAACCGGAGAAAATTTGAAAAACCGGAGAACCGGAGAAAATGTCAAAAACCGGAGTAATTTCTCCGGTTCCGGAGCGATGTGGCAACCCTATTCGTCCCCCATCCTACTCCCAAAATTCTGGCTGGAGCCGCCTCTGCCCATGTGCAAAAATTTTCATGTAATTTTTGTCACAACAAAAAAAACTTGACTCAAAGGGGAATCGACCCCGAGCTATTGGAATCGGCCAAGCGCCTCGGAACACTCGGCCACCCGTGTACGCACCTTCTTTACCATTTGAACTGGAAATGGAGTATATTTGGAAAAATTTAATTTTTTTAATAAAAGTTTTTTTGTTTAGTGATAAAATGTTTTAGAGATAAGACAAAATAAGATGAAAACGCACCTGTCCAGCCACCCATAAATCTTGGATTGCGTTTATTAATTGAGTCATGCTAAAAAATATATATGATATATAAAGGCCGTTTCAAACCATCTCTGCGAAACCCTGTATTATAAGGCTCGGGTTCGATCCCCGCCAGAGGCGAAATGTTTTTGCACTTTTTGATTTTTTGATAATTTTCAACCCATTTAGGTTTCCGCATGCTAGGGACTCTATTTTGATATTATTTTTTCAGTAAACCTAAAGGGGTTGAAAATTATTATCAAAAAATAAAAAAGTGCAAAGACATTTTGCCCTAGCGGGGATCGAATCCGAGCCTTATAATACAGGGTTTTATAGAGGTCAAAATCGAAAAATATTGATAGGACAGTCGTTTTTCATTAATTTAAAGGGGGGTTTGCTTGATTAACTTTTTTTGAATCACTAAGATTAGGTCGGGAAATCGAACCCGATGGGCTCAACGTTGCTTAACTTGCCAGATCGGATGGGATTACCGGGGTCGGGGAATTAGTGAGAAAGACTTTACCTATAGTGATTTGCATATTCACTTCCTACAGCTTCTTTTTTATATTTCTCTTGCAAAAATGCTTCGACATAATCAATCGGTTCAGAATTATGATCGGTTTTCATTTGGTGTTCGTTGACTTGCTTCTCAAAAAAATCATACAATTTGGTTTTAGTGTTTTTCATGGCATAGTAGTATTTATTTAGAATTGGTATATATTTTATATATTCCATTTGGTTACGAAATGCCAATGTGAGTGGATGAAATGTCAAACTATCAAGATCATTCAACAAAGTTTTGAGTTTATGAAATTCCGATATTGATTCCTAGAAATATTAGATTTATATTTACAGAGTTTTAGCTGCATTAAGTTCCCCGTGTACTAAAATCCCCAGTACAAAATTGGCTCGACGTTTTAGAGTGTTTTTAAACAATTACTTTGAATCAGTTTTCGAAATTTTGATAGATGACCCGCTTCAAAATACCGATCCCTTCCCTGAATCAGGGTCAAGCAAGCGTTTTCATGATGCGCGCAATCGATTCCCCGCATAAGATTACCCCTAGAGGGCTCAGGAGAGCAGGATTTTTGACCCCAAAAATACCACTAAAAACGGTTAATTCGAAAATTTCACTTTTAAAGTCTAATTGAACGGATTTGGCACAAACGATTCCACCTTGATAAAAATCTGTGTAGCCGTTCGCCCCACACACATTAAACCCCCTGTACATCATCCCCCATTTTATTTAAAGGAGGAAAATAATTTTTTACAAATTTTTGATACTCTGTTGTGCACCAAAAGAGACCATAAAAATGCTTCTGAAAATCTAAACTTTCACTGACCTGTTCAAAACGATACCCAAATAACAAATTATTAATAATAGATCCAACAGCAACATCTAAATGGGAAGCCAAATCGTATTCTTTAGTTCCTATACGTATTTCGTCATGAACTTTTTCAATCAAGGAGGAAATGTCGACCAAGATCTAAAAAGGCCATATACCGTTTGGGGCCATCCACATTGCGTATTCATTTCTTTAGGATTTTTTCAGTCACTTCAACCCCAACTTGATGACGTAATTTGTGGACGACTCGGTGGCGTAAGGAATTGTGGCTTATTTTATAGAATTTACGGTAAGCCTATTTCCTCTTTCGACTATGAGACAATTTGAGCGACTCTCAACAAACTTAAAATTTTCAATAGTTTAAAATTAGAAAACTAGGAAATTATTATGAATTTTTTAAAAGTTTTTATAATTACCTTTTCTTGCATTATATTTTTACCCATGCCAAGATTCCGAAATATGTGTAATGCAAAACGTCGCTGTTCCATCCAAAGATCACCTTCTGTGAGAAGGATTCCATAAAAATCTATAATTTATTATTATTTATTTTAACCCGAATTTTGCTCGGAATAGGGGGCTACATTAATTGACGAATGTGATAAATAGACACTCGGAAGCAATCAGAGAAAAGCGGATGACTTCGTGCTCGGATCGGAAAATCTCATCTCGTCTCCGAACGCTCGATCCCCCATGTTTATTATTAAGTAAATGTTGATTTTCTTAAAATCGAAGTTTTGATCAAAGAAAAAATTTAGAATCCTAACTTCAAAAAGAGCTTTTTGTAACTAATTGACGAACGTAGAACTTGTCGAAACGATGAATTCGAAACAAAAAACAGATTGTCGAAAAGCAAAGCAAAAGAAAATGCAAAAAAGACTCTTTTATAGGGACCGTCACGCGATTTCGGAACTCGAAAGTTTGATAAGAAAACCACCCCAAATTCGTTTAGAATCGAAATCTGTGCTATTAAAAACCCTATAGTGAAAAAAACCGCATCAAAAATGCCTTTTCCCTTGAAAAATGATCGTTTTTTGAATATACAAAGCCAATTTGGAAAACTTTTTGAAAATTCGAGTTTTTGACCCTCTTGAGTTCAAAAACCCGAATTTTCAAAAAGTTTTCCAAATTGGCTGAAATTTGGTACCAGGGGTTTTTTCGACATGTGATATCAGCATTAAAAATTAAGTTCCAACATTGAAAAGCACTAATTTTTTGAAAAAGTCTGGATATTGACACGAAAGCATAAGTTTCGCTCAAAAAGACCGATTGGATCTTATTCAGCATACTCTTATCCACTACTGAAAAAAATTTCATCGAAAACGGATGAAAAATGATGAAATTAGAGCATTGTTTTGAGCCGCAAGGACTTATCAAACAACCCAATATAACTCACCTTTACTCCTTGAAGAGTGTAAATTTTGCATTCTTCCAACATACGAATCTCCATCTTTGACATAAAGATCAACTATAAGATTGTAATCAGTAATAGCGATAATTGGATCTGGACCTTGCCAAAAAGTGTGAACGGGCCCATATTTTTTATGCCATTTCAATAGCGGTTGATAAACATTTTTAGTTTGTAGAAAAAGTTCGAGCATATTCCCTACGAAAGGTAAAGGCGTCGGCCCTGGTGGTAGCCCTCTTCGTTTCCAATAAAAATGATAAACACCAAATAAAAGAAGTATAATGCATAAGAATGGCACAAACATTGTTTATTTTAAAATTATCGATCACAATATTCTAAAATTTTAAGAATGCCATAAAAAAAGTTTCCTAGAGGGTGAAAAGACGCAAATTATGGTATATTAACTTTGGCCTTAGACCTTTATCTTTATGGCTAAAAACGTCTTACAAAAATGAAAAATGGTGTATTTTTGTAAGACGTTTTTAGCCATAAAGATAAAAGTCTAAGGCCAAAGTTAATATACCATAATTTGCGTTTTTTCACCCTCTAATAAATGCAAAAAGATTTAGCAAAAAATATTTTAATCATAAAAAGTTATGATGGTATCTTTAAACCCTAATTTTAACCCCAAAAACCAGATTTTGAGCTCTATCTCCTCATAGGAATGCCCGGGGGAAAAATTTTTTGCGGCTTTTTAGTATTCCCACTATGGGTAAAAAATTGGCGCATGTTTGGGCGAAATCAAAGAAATCAAGTTCGTGATGTTTACTTGTCAGTCAGTCTTGGTTCTGCAAATTTGATTTCTTCTATTTCTTTTATAGAGAAGATATTTGGTTTACACTACTTCAAACATCGCCTAATAAAAAAATCCAACTTCATTATGATCAAAGGTTACCTTTTAGAAAATGTCAGAATCTTAATTGTCAATTAAGATATTAATCAAGACATAGGTCCAATCAAATGATTTCTAATTTAAAGTGCAGGGCGGACAAAATTTTTTTATTCTTAAAAACGCTCATAACTTTTTTCAAATAAACCCGTTCCTATTGTCTCTTGATGAAAATAAAAAAGAATGATCGAAAACGGATTTATTTGAAAAAAGTTATGAGCGTTTTTAAGAGTAAAAAAAATGTGGTCCACCCTGTACATTTGAAGTACGAACAAAAAATTCCGGTCCTTTACAATGAGCAGTATCAAAATATAGTTTAGTTTGATTTTCTCAATAAGAATTGCACGTCCTTCTGTTTTCTTTTGCGATCTAGAATATGGGCGTTTTACTTGGGCACAATAGTTTAAAATCGAAAGATTGAAACGAAAGAATTATATGTTTTAATGAGCAATAAGACGGAATGCACCGCACAAAGTGCGAGCGCACGGACTGAGTGCACGGACGAGCGCACAGTTTTTGTTGCATCTTAATCGCTGTAATATATAGTTTTTAGTGCAAAACAGGCAAATATGATTTTGAACACCCTATAAAATGTGCGCTCAGTCCGTGCACTCAATCCGTGCGCTCGGTCCGTGCACTCATTCATTGTGCGCTCAGTCCTATAAAAACCGTGCGGTGCATTCCGTCCTATTGCAGTTTTAACGTTGTACAAAGAAAACACAATTATTTATCTAAAAATCTTATCTTAAAAATTTCTCACTTATGTTTTAAATGGAAAATAGTTCTTATCGAAAAAATAATTTAGATTTACATAGTGAGTAACAAATCATGGTTTATTAAAGAGGGCGTAACATTTATGGCATATTCTTGAAAAAGCGAAAAAATTTTCCGACCCTGAAAATCAGGGTAGAACTGCGTTTCAGCGCGAAATTTTTCTGAACCGATGAGGGCGTAACATTTATGGCGTATTCTCAAAAAATTTTTTCTAAAAAGTACCTTTCTAGGCCTGATTTTATGATGGGAATGATTGCGCGCATTATCAAAGTGTGAAAACGCTTCCTTAACTCTGATTCAGGGAAAAAGTTCGTTTTTTGAACCAAAAACTGCCATTTTCGATGTCTAGACGTCGTTTTCATGTGTCGAAAATGTGCGCAATCGATTTTTCGCCTAGAAATTACCCCAAAAATTCGGTTTTTAAAAGAAAATCAGAAATTTTTTTCGCTTTTTCGAGAATACGCCATAAATGTTACGCCCCTTTAATATATGAACTTGCTTGAAAATTTATTTAAAAAATCGCTAAAGGAAGCATTTTCAGTCCATGAAACATGGTCAAAGAAGCGTTTTCATGCTTCGGGAGCGCGCGAATGTGTCCCAAATAGGTTGGGATGAGGGTTTCTCGTCATCTAATCGGCCATTTTCGATGCGGTTTTTTGTAGGAGAGAGCGAGACGATTCTGCTTCAGATCCTATAAAAATATCCAAAATTCGCGTTTTTCGAATTTTTCAGTTTGAAGTTTTTCAAGCAACTTTTCTCCGTCTTCCCAATAAGGTAGAGATTTGATTTTAACATCATCTTATAGCTTAGTGATGCCCCAACAACGTAAAAAAACCGTATCAAAAAATCTTTTAATAGTAATGAGAAATAGAATTGTCAAAATTGAGAAAAAAATGATAAAGAATTTAAGGGTATGGGATTAAGTGGTCTCAGTGGCGCAGTAGGTTGCATGTTTGGCTGTTGCCGCGAAAGGTATCGGGTTCGATATTCAGCTTGATTTTTGCCCGAAAAATTGGTCTCAATTTTGACAATTCTATTTCTCATGAATTGTCAAAAAATTTTGGGCAAAAACCAAGCGGCGAAGCTTGGTATCGAACCCACGATCTTTCGTGCAACAGCCAAACACGCAATCCACTGCGCCACTGAGGCCACTTCGTCCCTCAACCTTAAATTCGTTATCATTTTTTTCTCAATTTTGACAATTCTATTTCTCATCACTGTTAAACGATTTTTTGATACGGTTTTTTACGTTGTTGGGGCATGATTAAGCTATCAGATTATGTTCAAATCACTTCTCTACCTTATTGAAGACGGAGAAAAGTTGCTTTCAAAACTTCAAACTAAAAAATTCGGAAAACGCGAATTTTGAATATTTTTATAGAATCTGAAGCAGAATCGTCTCAGCTCTCTCCTACAAAAAACCGAAAATGACCGATTGGATGACAAGAAACCCTTAAATCAATGATAGTCCCAACCTACTGGGACACCCTGTATCTCTTCTTAAAATGATTATCTTATTAAAGTTACTTAAAGAAATGAATTAACTACCAAAATGATGTGTCATATTCCCTTTCATGTGCCTTATATACTCATGGCTAACATTCCTTGATTACGTAGATTTGCCACAATCCTTTAAAAATTTCATGTAGG
Source organism: Acrobeloides nanus (assembly GCA_900406225.1). Taxonomy (NCBI): domain Eukaryota; kingdom Metazoa; phylum Nematoda; class Chromadorea; order Rhabditida; family Cephalobidae; genus Acrobeloides; species Acrobeloides nanus. The sequence goes on from OZJO01008616.1 coordinate 9,130, forward strand.
AGTATTGTAAATCAAACAATCCACCGGTAAACACTCACATTATCAAATTACTCAAATTATTTGAATTTTTTTCGGATCCAGATTCTGAATTCGGATTCTGAATACGGAATCTGAATTCGGATTCGGATTCTGATCCGGATTTTGGATTGGATACTGAATCCAAGTTTTATCCTAGTGGGTTCGAACCGGCGGGCCGAACGTTGCTTAACTTGCCTGATCAGACAGTCGCTGCATGACGAAGTAACTTTTTTGCACTATTCCTGTGAAACAAAAATACCATAATCATTTGTTTTACAATCACAATAAAATTACAAAATTATTATCAAATATAATTAAAATGTCTACTAGCCTGATGCACGCTTCGCGCACCAATATTACGCCTATATTAATGAAAAATTCATAAAAAATTAAAAAATAGGTTAAAATTTTTAAAATTCATAAAAAAGTTTTTCAAAATTATATTAGTCCAAAATTATAACGATCATTTGTTGATGTGTAGATTTCAGTAGATTTCCCGATCAACCTCCTTTTGAATATCCTTCTGAATGACGTTTTTCAATATGACATAGAAATGGTTGAACATTTAATAGAACACTAAATGATCTAGGCATCGTATCAGGTGGTTTTGATGCAATTGTTTTGATCTAAAAAATGCATACCATATTTGCTCTAACCGCCCATGAGCGCTTATTTTTCAAACTCGCCTCGAGGTTACGCTTATTAGAGACTGGGCGCTTATCTTTCAATTAATTTTTTTTCAAGATATAAAAAATGATTAAATTGCATTTTTTATTTGAGGAAAAGACTTTTTCCGCTACTGTACGTGAAAAAATATAACAAGTATGAATTTTGATCGGTTTTTGAGGCGGCTATTAGGAGGCGCTTATTAGATTGGCCGGAAATAGAGACTGGGCAGCAAATAGGATAATTTTTAAAAAGCAGATTATAACTAACTTTAAACTGATTGAATATATTTGCGATGAACAAAAATAGTTCGACTTTAGCTAGTCCTTGTCCAAGACATGCGCGTTTTCCAATTGAAAAAGGAATAAATTCATCCACCTGCTTTAAATGACCATTTGAATCCAAAAATCGTGTTGGGTCGAAATTTAGAGGATTGGGGAAAATCTAAACAACGTAATTTATTTATATTGGGTTGGTGCATAATTATCCACACTTTATTTTGCGCGTATATATCTTATGTTTTTTGACATTTTGATTCAATATTTTTTTTTTATAATATTATTGATTTTTAAGAATATTAAAAAATTCGTACTCATAACCATATTCACCTTCGCCATATTATGCTCTACCACTTCGAAAAAGGCCATGCCGCTGCCGAGGCATTTCGGGACCTCAACGACCTCTTTGGCGAAGGAACAATCGGTCGAAAAACGGTCTATGAGTGGTTCGATCGATTCAAATCTGGTGATACAAGCCTGGAGGATAAACCCAGAAGAGGCCGCTCCTCCGATTTCGATGATCAAGCCAGTGACGTAACCAAGGGGGGGGGCATATGCTCCCCCCTTCCGGGCCGAAGGCCCGGAAAAATCATAAGGGTCCCCCCTTATGTTTTTGTCCAAAATTTTTGAAAAAAATTT
>OZJO01008618.1:0-15140 GCA_900406225.1 Acrobeloides nanus
GGGGGGGAAGGTTCCCCAGGTTCCCCCCCCCCCCATAATTACGACGCTGAACACAGGCACGGTTCAAACCAACCGATCGGTTGGTTTGAAAAACAGACCCAATAACAGATTTTAATAACACTTTTAAAAATGTGAAGGGACAAAAAACTTACTCCCGGATGATCTTGCTGACCATATTTAGCCCATATAAACTTAGACAGTAAATTTACTAGCAAAGCAAGAAATGCTGTAAGAAATACATTCGCTACTGGCACTATTATTCTAAAATGACTCAAAGTCCAAAATCCACAGGTACCTGTGATTTTTTTCAAACTTTTTCAAAATTTGACCAAAAATCCACAGTTACCTTATGATTTTTTTAAAATTTTCACAAAAATTTTGGACAAAAACTTAAGGGGGTACCCTTATGATTTTTTTCAAAATTTTTCCTGGCAGGGGAGGGAGAGCAATTGTCTGGGTTGTGCCCCTCTCCAAAGGTTACAGCGCGTTCAGATAGCGACAACTAGTGATGCCACAAACTCGTGACTCGAAATCGGTTCTCAAAATTTTTCTCTAGTTTTTATGAAAAATGTCAAAAACAAAAGTAACACAGAAATTGCGTTCTACAACTTTTATTTTGACCACTTTTTATGAAAATACATAAAAAAAGTTACGAGACAAATTTCGTCGCGATTTCGTGACGAAATTTGGCACAAAATCGCGACGTAATTTGTCTCGTAACTTTTTAAATGTATTTTCATAAAAAGTGGTCAAAATAAAAGTTGTAGAACTCATTTCTGTGTTATTTTTGTTTTTCATTTTTCATAAGCTAGAGAAAATTTTAAGAACCGATTTCGTGGCATCGCTAGCGACAACCCTATAAAACCGACCCTAAAACTTACCGGTACACGATCTCCGATATGCACCAGTTAGACATGGTGAAGCGGTTGAATCAATCTTCAAGAGAGCATAAAAGTGAAAAGAAAAGTGAACGAACGATGATAATCACTAGAATTCTGCCTTTTATAGTGTTCCCGAAATTCGCATATTTAGAGGCATGATTGAGACTATAAAAGGGAGCAGAAAACGAAACAACTCCATTTAAGGTCGCCGCAAATGCGTGCTATAATATCTCTAAAAAAGCACAAAATACATAAGAAAAAGCGTTTTAAAAGCAGCGCTAATCGATTACTCGTACCCGAAAACGGTGTATGTGTAGGAATCAGATGGTTTTACATGAAAAAACTTGGTGAAATATCGATTTGTCTAAGATGTGGGCTTAAAAAACACGTTTTTTTTGCTATTTTAGGGCTTTTTTTGGGGTCAAAAAATGTTTTGGACGCCGGATTCGTGTTTTTCAGCTATTTTTACCCCTAGAAATGATGTTTTTAGAAAAAAAATTTTCTCAAAAAATGCCCCCAAAAATTGGCAAAATTCTCGTTTTTTTTTGGCACTCTGTATTAAAAAGGTCGCTGCTTTGTCACTGCACTACCGACGCTTGTTGATGGAGAAACGTCTTTTCAAACCAAGTACTAGTGCTTTTAAAAAATTAAAAATCTATATTTTCCCTGAATCAAGGTCAAGGAAGCATTTTCACGTTTCGGGAGTACGCGCAATCGATTTTTCGCATGATTTTACCACTATATAGGCTGTGTTGTCAAAAAATTTTTTCGGAGATTAGTCCCTGATTCTTACCCCCCCCTTTAAAATTTCAAGATAAACAAGTGTACAGACATGAAAAAAAACACGATAAAGTCCATTTTTTCGATGTTTATTTTGCTATACGCAGTTCGAAAATCCTCGATAGCGGGGTCACAAAAATTTTTTCGAACTCGGGACTTGCGCCAATCAAACAAATTTGACATATATTCGTTAATCACCCTGTATTCGAAGCACGTAGCGAGAAATCGCCGACAGGGGGGGGGGAGCAATTTTCAAAAATTTTTTTGCCTTGAATTTTTGGCAACACTTTTTTTTGTCGCCAGATCCAAAAATTTGTCGAAAAATGGCATTTTTGTTAAAAATTTAGCGCCTCAGGCGAAAATTTTTTACAAAAATAAGCGTTTTATACAAAAAAATGCTTGAAAATTTCATATTTTCAACTAAAATTTTGACAAAAATTTGCAAATTTTGACGAAAAATGGCTAAATTTGACCCAAAAATGACCATAATTTCGCGCGAAAAAATTTTTTGAGGTATTTGTGCTCTTTTTAGAAAAGTTTTCAAAATTTTGGCAAAAACATAAGGGGAACCCTTTTGATTTGTCTTGCCTCCGGCGATAGGGGGGGAGCAATTGTCCGGATTGCCCCCCCCCCCCTCGGTACGTACCTGCTGTATTCGGCGTGGCCACGCTTGAGGCTATTTATTTGAGGTTTTTTCGATGAGGCCTTTTATTTGAAGGCAAGACAGTTGAGACTGAATTTGAGGACAAGCTTTTGAGGACGCTACATTTGAGGCCCAATATTTGAGGACAAGTCTTTGAGGACTCTACACTTGAGGACTCAATTTTTTAGGACGCTACATTTGAGGCCCATAATTTTCTGTTTTTTATATTTTAAAAAAAATCATATTTTCTGTTTTTTTTATAAAACCCGATTAAAAGCCTCAAATGTAGCGTCCTAAAAAATTGAGTCCTCAAGTGTATAATCCTCAAAGACTTATCCTCAAATTATGAGCCTCAAATGTTCGGCCTTAAATTAAATTCCTCAAATTTTTAGTCCTCTCCGAAGAAGTCCTCAAATAAAAAGCCTCAAGTGTGGCCACGCCCTGTATTCTATAGTTTGCTCAACAACCGCCGTCTGCACATAATTGATTGTTGAATATGATTTTCTTAGTTGTGTTACTCCTATCATATGTCTTTTTAAGTTCACCAGTTCAACCTTTTTTTTCATTAGGAAAAATCTCAATCCTTATAATTTGAGCATTAAGAAGTCCTAATTGCACCTATTCACAGTTTATGAATTATAGAAATTAGCAATAGATGCATTTGGACATCATCTTAAAATTTGTTTAAGTACATGTTTCTGTGCTAGATTATTGGGCTTAAAGTGAATTCTAGTTCCTAGAGTTTGTAGGTCGCAAGTGGTTGGTGTTAATCGAAAGGTCTATTTTGGTTAAAAATGACTGAGGTATAGTTATTAAAAGTTTTCTGAAAAAACAATTACATCACCCGTCCGAAAAAGATCAATTCCCAAGAGCTAATTGCACCTTTTAAAATAAGATCAGGGTTTTTGTACTAATACACAGTCACATACGATTTTCAAAATTACTACGTACCTGCTATGGGATTAAGGAAGCGTTTTAATGTCTCGAAACTGTGCGCAACCGATTCCTCGCATAAAATTCCCTCTAGAAGTCATATTTTTGACGCCAAAAACCATCAACCCTGATTGGATTTCTGTCCCAAAACACAAATCTTTCCTGAATCAGGGAAATTTTCTCGATTTCAAATCTTTTCGTTTCATTACTTCGGGAATGCTCGCAATCGATTTTCCGCATAAAAATATGGATATGCAAAAATTTTCATCGATTTGGGGCAATGCAAAAAGAAAATGGCTCTGGGCGAACTCGAACCATCGACCTTAAAAAGATAACAACTCTCAAATTCCCACTGCGCAACGGACCGGCCCAGGTCTTGTTTTTCAGATTCTATTATAAGATAACAAATGTATAATTTAGAGATATATCGATTACTCATCCCTACCTCCACTCATACTCGTCCTCATTGAATCAATTTTGGGAAATTTTGGAAATTTTATGATCGTTTTTGTCACTATCAAAACAAGGTTTTTGATTTTTCTTCTCTTATTTTTTCCCAATATTGATTTTTTCTAGAAATCTTCACAATATAACCAATATTTTCATCGCGCTATGCGCTTTTTGTGATCTAATTAACCATTTTTCATCATATTTCTTGGCCTATGTCAAACTGAGTGGCCTAAACATGGTTAAACGAAGCATTTGTTGGTACGCGACATTAGGTCCAAATTTATGCTTGAACGCAGGCATGATTATGGTGCTATGGATTGGCATTGATAGGCTTATCGGTGTGTCAATGCCAGGGAAGTAAGTCGCCGAGTTTTAAGAGCAAAATCGAGAAAGATTCTTTAGATATCGCTCCATCAATAGCTCCATATACATCTCGATTGTGGCCATTTCTTCGGCTGGATATGCCTGTGTTTGGGTGATACTATCTTGGCGAATGACCATGGCAACTACTACATATTCCTGGACTGAACTGAAAACTATTAGAACTGTCGATGAGTAGGTCTTTGTTACATTTTTTCACTTCAAGAACCTGGAAACCGACATCTATGGCGCCCCTCGTGCCTGCGGAGCTCGCCCGAGTTGTCCGAGTGTCTGCCGAATTTGCCAAATGCCTTCCGAGTGTCCAAGTGCCTGCCGAATTGACTAAGCACTTTCTGAGCTGATTAAGAGCCTTCCTAGTTAGCAGAAAGCCTGCCAGGTTGGCCGAGTGCCTCCGAGTTACCAGAGGTGTGCCAGTTGGCCGAGCGCCTGCCGAGTTGGACGCTTTCCTCGAGCTATTCGAGCATCTGCCGAGTTGGTTGAGAGCCTGCCGAGTTGGACGTTTTCCTCGAGTTAGTCGAGCATCTGCTGAGTTGGCTAAAAGCTTGTCGAGTTGGCCAAGCGCCTGTGAAGTTTACCGAGTGCCTTCTGAGTTGGACGCTTTCCTCGATCTAGTCGAGCACCTTCCGAGTTACACTAGAGCCTGCCGAGTTAAAGCACATGCGAACTTTACCGAGCGCCTTCCGAGTTGACCTAGAGTAATCCGAGTTGGCCGAACGTCTAAAAAGTTGTCGAATTTGAAGCACTTTTCAATTTTCCCTGATTTTCAAGATTTTCGTGCTAATACACAGACAATTTACAACATGTCCTTACGTATTGATTTTTAGGCTAGTTTCTTGCAACGTTGCCGATTTTATCCCATACTCGTTGATGAATATCTGGGGTTTAATATGCATCGGTTTATCGTTTCTTATCGGACTAGTCTATATCTCCATTTGGGTGATAATAAAAATGCGAAAAAGTAAAGGTATGCACATCTCTGTGCAAACTAGATTGGAAATTTTCAGGTCAAGCTAATGTTGCGGGTAAGGTAATGAAATCCTTGACGATAATCACAATTTTCATGTTATTATGCTTCCCCACATCGATGGTTTTGTACTTCATCAGTTCTTATGTAGTGGCATCTGAATACGTCAACTTGTTTTGTCAATATGTTGCGTGTTTGCAGAATTTTGGCATAGCCTGCAATTTTTACATCTATTTTATTTTTAGGTAAGTTTTACGTCAAACTTGGAAGTGGGTCAGTTTTTAAAATGACCAGAAATAGTTTTTTTTCTCGAAACCTGAAAAAATTTTCCTGAGCCTGAATCAGGGAATTTGTTAGTTATTGAAGCAAAATTAAGGGAATTTTTCGAAAACTCCATAATTTTAGCTTCAATGTACAAAAAATTTCCTGATTCAGGGTCGGGAAAATTTTGTAGGCTTCGCGAATGTGCCTTTCGATTCCCGCATAAAAATATGGATATGCAAAAATTTGCATCGATTTTGAACAACGCAAAAAGAAACTGGCTCTGGGCGGATTCGAACCATCGACTTTAAGAAGATAACAACTCCCAAATTCCCACTATGCCACGGGGGAATTTGGGAGTTGTTATCTTCTTTCATAGTTAAATACTAAACGCAACATTTTGGTATTTAACGATGAAATGGACTATAATCCCAGCTCTTTCACCTTTTTTAGCCAAGACTATAGAAGAGCCTTTCTACGAATATTACCTTGTTGCAACTGTCTAATACGATCAAATACTGTCACGGTCATCACGATTGTGCCTCCAAAAAGTACTGCAACTTCGAAATCTATCAGATCTTAAGTTGAATTTTTCATGCAATTTTTATAATAATTTCATTCAATAAAAATTTAGAAAGATAACTGCATAAATTTTTGAATGAATTTTAGTGCCAACAATTAGTATGACTTGTGCCCATTTAGTAGATAAACTTCGAATTCCTATATCGAAGAAAATACGGAGCTTCTGATCAAAATAGATTCGAAGCCATTTTTTTAGCATCTTCATCGTTTTCGAAGTTCGGAGCCTTATATATGACAGTGCCCCCGGTTAGCCTGCCAATCCCGGAAAAGGTAATAGTCAAATGGTGCAAGATCTGGGCTATAAGCTGGATGGGGTAGAACTTCTCAGCCCAGCTTCTAGAGTTTTTCTTTGATCAACTTTGCGGTATGCGGTCTGGCATTGTCGTGGTGGAGTATGATCTTTGTGCCGTATGTGGTTGTGTGGGAGGTTTATATTAGAAGTAGTCAAATTTAACAAAAATAAAGGCAAAATAAGATATTTCGTCAATATGCTAACAGCTGTGCATCAGCTCTGCTAATATATGTAAACAACCAGCTATATATCAGTCAGACCACCCAGGTTCCCCTCCCCCCTAGTTACGCCACTGATTGTAATCATCGTCATCAATTTTAAATCAAATTTTATTAAAAATTTATGAACTAAACAAAAAATTTTATACATTGTGATTACATAATCATTGACCTGACCTCCTATAATCATAGACAAAACTTTGCAATTAGGGTTTTTTAAGATTTTAAACTATTTATTTTCTATAGCCAATTGCATAAAAGCTTCTTCAGTTAACAATTCTACCAGAGACTCAATTAAGTTAATTTTTAACAAAATTTTTGAAAAAAAGATTTTCTTGAAAATATAATTAAAAAATTTTTCCTGATAAAAATTTTCATTTTTCAGTTTTTTGATCCAAAAATCAGGAAAAATCTAAAGCCTGATCATGAATCGTATCATGATGCGCGTCATAATGCGTGTCATGACACATATCATTATACGCATCATGACGCGCGTAATGATGCATGTTATGACACGTATCATGACACGCGTCATGATGCAGCGTCATGACGCGTATCATGACATGCATCATGACACGCGTCCACACATGATCAGCGTGATGACGCGCGTCATGACGCGTATCATGATGTATCATGCCGCGCGTCATGCGTGTTATGACGCGTATCATGATGCGCGTCATGATGCGTGTCATGACGCACGTCATGATGCGCGTCATCACGCTGATCATGTGTGGACGCGTGTCATGATGCAAAAGGTGTAACTTCAATAGTCGTCGTTGTTTGCATACCCAATGCTCTTCTCATTTGAAATCGAAGTCTCCTATAATTGTTCTCACTTCCAGAAAGATTGATTTCAATTTTTCTTACTTATTAACACAAATATAAACAATAGGATCATAGCCGCAATCCAAACAAAGTACAATTAATTGAAAACATTGTCCAAGTTGTCCTTCGACGAAGCAATAGTTCCAGAAGCATTGTAGGCCTAATTTGAGCACGCAAGGCACCATGGTTTGCACGAGTAAAACTCGCTCTTGACCTTTCAGAATATTGAGACTTTCTTTGAGCATATAGCGCTAAAGTTTTGTTTATAGAGTTGTAAACATTTTTCGAAATTTCGAGTGGGTGCCTTCCAAATAAATTTTTTTCGAATAATTTTTTAGTTGTTGTTTGGCTTGTTTTAGATGCCTTGATGCCACAGAAAATTACAGATAAAGTAAAATTGTCATTACCCTTATTAGCAACTTTATAATAACACCAATATATAGAACGATAGATATAAATAATGGAATTTCTAGCACGTAAAACATTGCAATACTAAGCCAACTTTCTTGAACTTTGACGTTTCCACTTCGTCCATCGAGGTCAAAAATTGAGTTATCGACATTGATTTCTAAAAAACAGGTAAATAGATGAAAAATTTGTTACCTGTTTGAGGCTGAAATTGTTTTGCTATAAGAACAAAAAATACTATATAAGTAATATAGATTATAACAGTCATTGCCTAAAATTCATAAATCAGTTTTTCTCGTATTTGTGGCGAATTTTTGGTTATTTCCGCGTTTTATTTTCATATTGACTTTAGCTAATTCACCATGGTTCAATCGCTTGAGCTTCGTGAGATGAATTTTTTCGAGCTGTGCGAAAAGCTTTGATTATCCGAAGGACTTGAGGAATGGATGGTCTCACTCGGCTTAATTCATGGCTCGACCATTTCCAAGAACCCATGCAAGATCGTGTACGAGGCCGCTACTGAATGTGCGAAAAGCCTGACTGCCGATTTGGACTCACAAATCAAAATAAGCCGAAAAAGGATTGTTTTTTGTGCGGTTTTTAGGGTTTTGCCTTTCTAGGGCACCTTTTTCTCCCATAAGAAGACAAGGAGAGTTTCACTGAAGTCGATAATGTACCTCTCCTACCTTTGAACCCATCGCATGTGCACGTTGGAACAGGCTGTGTTTAAAGCAAAACTGAACCGTCGCACGGTTATTCGTTGGTGGATCCGCTTTCGTCGCTTGTGTGCCGACTATTTCAACGCTCATCCGATTCAAATTGGTGGACCAGGTACGAGCGTGGAAATTGACGAAATCTTTCTAGCTACATGAAAAACGAAACGTGGTCGTCGCGTTCGCCGCCACGGTCGTTGGATTTATCGAAGGTACGGAGAGCGGATCCAATCGCTCGTTCATGGTGCTAGTGCGACGTCGTCGAGCTGTTGACTTGCTTCCACAGATTCTACGTCATATTCATCCTGGAAACACGATCTACTCCGATGAGTGGGAGAGCCTATTGTTCGACTTCCGGGATGGTTGATGCACCGTCGAGTGCGCCATTTCGTTGACCCCGTCACGCGCTATCATACACAGAATATCGAGAGAAAATGGGAGAGAGTTCAACTCTTACGTTCGACAAAAGAAGGAAATCCACGATAATCAACTCCTAAGCCACCTCGCTGAATCCCTATGGCATGAGCGATTTGGATAGACCAAGGGCGTCTTCAATAATTTTTGGGCACAAGTCATGGATCCATGCAATTAAATTACTGTATTTTATTGTTTTGTTATTTATTGTTTTCTAATTGCAGATAAAACGCGGAAATACACCGAAAATTCGCCACAAATACGAGAAAAAATAGTTTGAAGATATTTAAAAAAGTCAATTTCACATCACTTGGGTCCACATTTGCCACTAGCTCAACAATTTTACGACAATTTTCATTATTTACTTTCTTTGAGAATTTTATCTCATTCTTTATTGAAAAATCGCCAAAAAAAGTTGTTAAACTTACATGGCATAAAAATTTTTCTACAGATTTGGATAGATATAAAGTCTCTGTCATTATAATAAAACGCATTATCGCTAAAGCAAAGATGAACAAATTCGGAGTGATAAAGCTACAGTTATCGATGGCAGAGGTGAGCTAAAACGATAAGTATTTTTATTATCTTATTGAATATCAAAAAAACTTCAACAATTTACTAACAAAACCAACATGCTTTATTTAAATTTTGAAAAATTACAGGGTGGCGCATAAAAAACCGCACTTTTGAGATTTTTACCTCTTCCTTATTTTGAGTATAACTTTTGATTCCGATCATCGTTTTTCATGATCTAGGTGTCGTTTGATAGTCCATAATCAGAGCTATCCAATGATACCAAGATCATGGAAAACGATGGTCGGCATCAAAAGTTATACTCAAATTAAGGAAGAGGTAAAAATCTCGAAAGTGCGTTTTTTATGCGCCACCCTGTATTATGAAGTTAAGATAATTTTATCTTTAAAACACGTTCCGCGAGAGAACCGAACTTCGGATGCCACAAAAATTTTTCATCGCTGAACGAAAATTTAGGTGGATATTCTGATAGAACTCACCGAGTTATGTAACTTTAGTTCTGGACTTCCGACTCGGCGACCTCTTCCCTTGGCGTTATGGCCCCTAGAAGTTGGTGGAAACGGCCATTTTTCGACTAAACTTGGATCGACCCTCAGTCGGTAAGTTTTTTAACTTTCGGGAAACGGTCTTTTGCATTTTTTAGCTGGAGATTGGGGCTTCATTTTATGCCAAGACCATTTTGACCCCAGATATTTACATAATTTTTTTAAAACGAGTTTGCAACCATGACATATTTTGTATAATTTTATACTAATTTATTACATTAAATGTTACAAGAAGGCAAAAAATATCGACGCGGGCGGGATTGAATCCCAAGCCTTAAAACTAAAAGTCAACAGCGCTTCCACTACACCACGGCTACAACTATTTGGTGGTTGTGATATGTTGAGCATATCATAACATATTTTTGATTAAAATTTTTCAAAGCCACTTAGCGGGAGTTAAGCGGGGCTCTTTTTTCGAAAGTTTTTAGAAAAAATCTTCAAAATAGCCTCATAAATAACCATGCAAAATTTCCCCTTGGTTCTCTTCATAGTTTTTGAGATATGTCGATTTTAGTGCATTTTTTGTCCGTTGTAGTGGAAAATAGTCAATTTTGAGAAGCATCAAAACACCCAAAATCATCGAATTACGAAAAAATTTTGCTACTTTTTTATCCTTAAACGTTGTCCCAAAGTCCTCCCCCCCCCCAGCTCTTGTGAAGTAGAAGCAATAGTGTGTGATGGAAACCGAAAGTATACTAGTAACGATTTCGCAACATCAGGACAACTATACGAAATTATATTGGTCGTCAAAGGTTATGCCTGCTGTAACAACATTATTTCAAAAAAGTGATACAGAAACTTATGAAGATATTTTTTTGCTGATAAACTCAAAAAATTAGGTTTCTTACTACCTTGTCATTTTTACTACTTTTTATATTACTATCTTGACATCTCTTTACTACCTTGTTACCATTACTACCTTGACACCTGAGTGACAAGGTAGTAATGTTACTACCATACTTTTAGCATTAGGAAAAAATATTCTCGTTTGCTGACTAAACTTTTTTTAAAATGTTTATGTAAGCATGTTAATTCATAAGTTTTTGTGCATCTTGTCAAAAATTACCCATCCTATGGCGGTTGCAGTCGGCGTAAACTTTTTAGGAAAGATCATCATGAGGCATGCCAATTGCCAGTCTACAATCACAAATATGTCTCCTAGACCAAGATGAAACATCAAAATATAAGTTGAGTTTTCATAAAACTCTTTCTTGGTGATGAAAATCTAAAACGCGAGACTAATTTTCTGAAAATTTCTCAACAAATCTTACCCACATAACAGGTATATGCAATAGTAAAGCAGCTGTAACATAAGTAAAAATGATGCCGCCAACAATTCGATATTGGGTTAGAGTCAAGAAGTGTGTCTGATCAAAGTCATAATAGTCGGAAACTATAGTTCCGTTCGACATCTTAGGAGTAGATTTGTAAAATGAGGTACTTGAAAATGACTGGCAATTGGCATGTCTCACGATTTTCTTCCCCTAAAAAGGCGTGCCCAAAAAATTGTTCTAGGTGATGAATTTCCATCTGTCATGATCAGAAAAGTCCATATTTTTAGAAGTATACTTTCTTGTTGCCAGGTAACTCGTAGGTAAAAATCTTTTGCAATAAATTTTTGATGAGATATCAACAGCTAGCAAGAAAACAAAAATTATATTTTAGTAAGAAAACCACGGCGCACAAAAATTTGCATTTTTTGAATATCCGTAAAAACGATTAAAAACGTGTTAATTAAGTGCCAATAACATTTTACGAAAGAATTCGCAGCGATCCGAACAAAAAATTTGAATTTTCAAAGTCCTGAAAAAATTTGTCTAAGTCCTAAAAAAGTGTCGTTTTCGATAGTCGAAAAAGTGTCATATGTGTCCACAAATGCTCAGCGTGATGACGCGCGTCATGATGCGTATCATGACGCGAGTCTTGATGCGTGTCATGACTCGAGTCATGATGCGTGTCATGACGCACGTAATGATGCAGCGTCATGGCACGTATCATGACATGCATCATGACACGCGTCCACACATGCTCAGCGTGATGACGCTGTAGCGGTTGGATCTGGTGTGTGTAGGGGTGACGTTTAAGTACTCTTTATTAGATATAATAAATATACAACGTACTCGTACACGGCGTTCACCGAACTGCAGTCTTATGCCTAGCGAAACATGGCTTCGCTTGAGGGAGGAGCCTGTGGCGGCTCTGCCGCCACAACGCGTATCATGATGTGTATCATGCCGCGCGTCATAATGCGTGTTATGACGCGCGTCCCAGATCCCTTAATCCCCCTCATCCCCTTCTGGTGGAACTACACTGGGCCGAAGAAAACCCAAAATAACGTGATTGTGCTTATTTTTGCCCAATTTTCAGATTTTTATCAAAAATTTCCTATTGCCTTCCGATACTTGGTTCGAGCTCTCGAGATATCGGCTCTTAAAAGTTCCTAGAGAAGCTGTCTTAATGACAAGAATTTTTTTTATGAGTTCAAAAAATTAACCCGAATCTTTTATATTTGAAATTAATAGTAGAAAATTTTTTCATGCAAAAGGTGTAACTTCAATAGTCGTCGTTGTTTGCATACCCAATGCTCTTCTCATTTGAAATCGAAGTCTCCTATAATTGTTCTCACTTCCAGAAAGATTAATTTTAATTTTTCTTACTTATTAACACAAATATAAACAATAGGATCATAGCCGCAATCCAAACAAAGTACAATTAATTGAAAACACTGTCCAAGTTGTCCTTCGACAAAGCAATAGTTCCAGAAGCATTGTAGGCCTAATTTGAGCACGCAAGGCACCATGGTTTGTACGAGTAAAACTCGCTCATGACCTTTCAGAATATTGAGACTTTCTTTGAGCATATAGCGCTAAAGTTTTGTTTATAGAGTTTTAAACATTTTTCGAAGTTTCGAGTGGGGAGGGGTGCCGTCCAAGGTGTAGTTGTCTACTACTTGGATTTTAAACTTTTACTCCTATTTTAAGGCTAAAGCTAAAAAGCTCGCAAAATAACGATATATCGAAAAGTTTGAAGCTAGCAATGGTTGGATCGAGCGATTCAAAAAACGAAATTCGATCATATTTCGCAAAATCCATGAAGAAGCAGGTCAAATCGACATAGGAGCTTTGACAAACTGGCGAAGGAGCGTCTTACGATTAGATTTGAAGCGCTATCCAGTGGAAGATTTTTTTAATTCGAACAAATTTGGACTGTTTTGAAAGCTTACTCCAGTTAGTATACATTCAAACTTTACGAATAATTTTGTGAAAAGTTTGAAAAAAGAGGGGCTCCAATTAACGAGGTTTCACTGTATATAGAAACCCTCCATCAATCACACTCCCTACACCTCATTACCCTTATTATCAACTTTATAATAACACAAATATATAGAACGATAGATATAAATAACGGAATTTCCAGCACGTAAAACATTGCAATACTAAGCCAACTTGCTTGAGCCTTGACGTTTCCACTTCGTCCATCGAGGTCAAAAATTGAGTTATCGACATTGATTTCTAAAAAAACCAGGTAAATAGATAAAAAATTTGTTACCTGTTTGAGGGTGAAATTGTAATGCTATAAGAACAAAAAATACTATATAAATAATATAGATTATAACAGTCATTGCCTAAAATTCATAAATCAGTTTTTTCTCGTATTTGTGGCGAATTTTTGGTTATTTCCGCGTTTTATTTTCATATTTACTTTAGCTATTTCACTATGGTTCAACCGTTTGAGCTTCATGAGATGAATTTTCTTGAACTGTGCGAAAGATAAGCGATGATGACAGCTCCTTTTGCTTACTCTTCGGCTCCGAAATCGCCCATCTATGAAAGCTCCGACTCGCCTGTCTACGAATGCTCCGAATCACCCGTCTACGAAAGCTCTGAATCGCCCGTCTACGAATACTCTGAATCGCCCCCGTCTGTTCCGAATCACTCATCAATGAATGCTCCGAATCGCTCTTCGAACAGCCGAATTGTGAAACTGCGCAAACAATACGAGAAAGCCTTGTTTTTTGCTAAATAAACTATATTTAAATTTGTTTAATGTCTGGTTTTTTGTGCGCAACCCTTTATTTACTTTGAACATTTTATCTCATTCTTTATTGAAAAATCGCCAAAAAAAGTTATTAAACTTACATGGCATAAAATTTTTTCTACAAATTTGGATAGATATAAAATCTCTGTCATTATAATAAAACGCATTATCGCTAAAGCAAAAACGAACAAATTCGGAGTGATAAAACTACAGTTATCGATGGCAGAGGTGAGCTAAAACGATAAAACGATAAGTATTTTTATTATCTTATTGGATATCAAAAAAAACTTCAACAATTTACCAACAAAACCAACATGCTTTACTTTAATTTGAAAAATTATTATGAAATTAAGGAGCTACTACACCTGGAGGGGGGGGGGGTGCACTTAACAGGAATAAAAATGCCAAAAAAATTTTTAACAAGTGATCCCTTAGGAGTAATTTTATGCGGGGAATTGATTGCGCGCACTCCCGAAGCGTGAAAATGCTTCCTTGATCCTGATTCAGAGAAGAAATCGGTGTATTGAAGCGAAAATCAAACATTTTCGGATTTTTATGAGAAAACCGTCAATTCTTAGGTTTTTCTAGGCGGTGAATCGATTGCGCGCACTCCCGAAGCATGAAAACGCTTCTTTGACCCTGATTCAGGGAAGGGATTGGTATTTTTAAGCGTAAATCTGAAAGTGCAATTTTTTAGTTTTTTTCCTGAATCAGGGAGCATTGTCACGGTACGAGAGTGATCGCAATCGATTCCCTGCTTAGAAAAACCTAAGTCGACGGTTTTCTCATAAAAATCCGAAAATTTTTTTTTGAATTTTTGCAAAAATGACTTTTCTAGGGGTAATTTTATGCGAGAAATCGATTTCGCGCATTCCCGAAGCATGAAAACGCTTCCTTGACCCTGATTCAGGGAAGGGAGTAGGTGTATTGAAGCGAAAATCAAAAATTTTCGGATTTTTATGAGAAAACCGTTGTTTCTTACAAGGGAACCTTCCCAGTTGATGGTGCGATTTTGTGAAAAGTCTTAGCCATTCTTATAGAGCATAGTCCACTTGTAAAAAATTCGAAAGAATTAGCTGCCATCGGATCGTTGACATTGAGCTAATCAACCCTGAAAAGCCAAAAATAGCGTTTTCTTTGAAATTAAGGGCCACCAAAAACACCTTTATTTGACTTCTTTTGTCGAAATTTTGACATTTTCCACCGTTTTTGGCTATGGCGAACATTTTCTAAGTGTTTTTAGAAAAAGTTGAAAATTTTTGAAAAAATTGATTTTTT
>OZJO01008620.1:0-27349 GCA_900406225.1 Acrobeloides nanus
TAGATTCTGCAAGGTTCACGATTTTTCATTGAGACCATATGAAATCTTGGAAGCTATTATCTATGCGAATAAGATAGATGTTCGCGGGAATGAATGAGCTTCTTGATTTTCGAACCCGCTCTATAAAAAACCTTTTATTCTTCATGAGAAATTTGGGGCGTCGAAAAAATTGATGAGAAAAAATTTGTGTTGTTGGCATCCTGTTCGTTCTATCCTCGTTGAATAGTGGGCGCGAATGGAAATGGCGTAATGGTGGCTCGTTGAATCAACTAATAATGGTTAAAGCGTCAGAAGGAATTCATTGTTTAATGTCATAGAATTTGTTCGACTAACGAGTGGTCAAAAAAGGAAGTTAAAGCGCATTTATAAGAGGATGAAATGTGCTATTTAGAGGTTTAAAAATGGACATATGGAAATGGTCTAGACTAAAAATAGGAAATTTTGCGTAAAAGTGTGCTAATGACATATGAGGTCGGATCTCAATATAACATCCCCCACATTTTGGCTTCAAAAAATCCATCCACTCTACACATGAGCAATACCCAGGGCTGCCAAATTGTGACCTATGGGTTACAATGTAATCTAAACAAACATTTTGCAATCCAAAATTTTGTAAAATTACTAAAGTCTGTTCCAGCCACAATCCTAAAAAAGTTCCCCGACCCCTGTAAAGAGCGATCTCATCCGATCTGGCAAGTTAAGCAACTTGAGCCCGCAGGCTCAATCCTGCTAGGAGCCAATTCTTTTTGCAGTGTCCAAAAACGGATAAACATCGACCCCCTGTTGGGCTCCCACCGGCCCCATTTTCAGAGCCTGGTGTCGACATCACAGATATAAGTTAACAACATACAATTTTTCTTTGAATGCAGTAGCGTATCCAAGGGGGTGCGAGGGGGCGGTCGCACTCCCGAAATTCGAAAAATGATTATTTTTTCTTAATGGTCCCCCCTTATGTTGGCCCCCACTGTCGCACCTCCCCCCCCCCCGAAATTTGTTCCTAGATACGCTATTGGTTTAGACTTAGGCTTACTCTTAGGTTTAAGATTTATTCTTAAGCGTAGGCTTAAGCTTATTCATAGATTTAGGCTTATGCTTACGCGTAGTCTTGGACTTAGGCTTATGCTTANACAAGAATATGGGCATTTTTTTTAAAAGTCGCACCATCAATTGGTGACCCTTCCTTGTTAGGCTTTGGTTTAGGCTTAAACTTATTCATAGGTTTAGGCTTATACTTAAGCGTAGCCTTTGGCCTATGCTTTTACTTAGGCTTCGATTTAGACTTATACTTACTCCTTGCTTATGCTAAGCAGATCTATCAGGTAAGGTCTAGTTTATCTGTACTGCATTTGTATGGGCTGATTCTACTCTCTGGGGGTGTGAGAGGGGCTGATATAGATTTGGGGTAGACTTGTCTAGACAGTCTGAGAGAGGGTTAAAAGAGAAAGTAGGCAGTGAGAAATATGAACTTATAGAAATGAGGATAACAAAGATTTTATATTTATTCATAATTTTTATTTAAGCCAAAGTTTGGTCACACCACTCCAAATATCCGAATCAAAACACTATAAAATTTACATAAAATAAATATCCCGGCTCATATTTGTCCTGTAGCTAAGCAATTATGCATATGAATACCATTTTTAAATTCCTTGGAAATAGAAAAAATGGTTCATGCATACGGCTCATAAAATTTTTATGATCTTATAAATCTGAGTACACAAGATTTGGGAGACACGGATATTTTCATATCCTAATGTAACTAGGCAGCACCGAAAAAAGGACGTATTAATAACAAGAAAACATTGAAGAAAAAATAGAAAGTGTAATGGGTTGTTAAGCCTTATAATCAAGCTTTTAGAGATGATTTATAGGTTTTATTAATGTTGTGTGACACTCAGGTCTTATGGTATATAAAAAGAAAATTTAAAATGGTTTTAAACATTTGGGGTAATCCCGAAATCATGTTAGGGGGTCGATCCTCCTCATCAAAATTGATTACGTTAATTCACTTTTGATGATTACGTTGGGGGGGGGGGGGGGGGGGGGGGGGGTAAACCACCAAAAAGTTGGTTACGTAATATCTGGATAGACTTTTAAAGGGAGAGGAAAAAATATTATTGATCTAACAAAGTTCAAATTTCAAAATCTTTAAATTTACACAAGACACAATGTTCACTAGTATTTTCAACTTCTAGCGTGACAAATCGACCCATGTGAAAAATTTAGTATGCAAAGCTTGCTTCTGTTTTCTTTTGTTTTTTTAAGCAGATATTAATAAATAATTGTTTTCTTGCTACATAAGCGTTTTCCTGTACTCTAGTATTTTTCCACTCTGTTTCATACAACGTGATTTTTTACATAGACATGCACTTTTGAATAGGGCTTTTGTAAGAGAGAGAGAAAAAGAATGCCATTTTTCATAAAAATCGTCAAAGTTATGCTCAACACACACTTTGAATAATTTGGGGAAAATGGGGAGCTCGTCTACATGGGGGGGGGGACCACCCACGTGATTTTTTTTCAAAAAATTTTTTTCGATTTTCTTCTAAAAATCGACTTTTTAGGGTAATTTCTAGGCGAAAAATCGATTGCGCGCATTCCCGAAGTGTGAAAATGCTTCTTTGACCCTGATTCAGGGAAATAGATGTGTGTATTGAAGCGAAAATATGAAAGTTTGGATTTTTCTTCTAAAATCTTTATAAGGGTTATTTTATACGAGAAATCGATTCAGCGCATCCCCGAAGCGTCAAAATGATTCAGGGAAATAAGAGTGTGTATTGAAGCGAAAATCCAATATGTACTAATTTCCCTGAATCAGGGTCAGAGAAACCTTTCCAAGCTTCGGGAATGCACGCAATCGATTCTTCGCATGAAATTACCCCCAGAAATATGATTTTAAGGGAGAAATTTCAAAATTTTTCTATTTTCTCTTCAATACACACATCTATTTCCCTGAATCAGGGTCAAGGAAGCATTTTCACGCTTCAGAAATGCGCGCAATCGATTTTTCGCTTAGAAATTACCCTAAAAAGTCGGTTTTTAGAATAAAATCGGAAAAAAATTTGTTGAAAAAAATCACGTGGGCCCCCATGTAGACGAATTCCAAGCGTTTTCATGATTTTTCAATGTGCTCAAAAGATTTCTCGCATAGAAAAAAACTCCCATAGGGTCATTTTGTTATATCACTTTTTGAATTCGTTTTTTATAGGCTCAAAAAATTTTTAGCATCACTCTTTTGTTATTCCATCTCATGGCAACCACATTGTTTAAAAATATTTATACATAAATCATACATCAGCAACCACCTCCTCAAATGGCCTATTAAAGAACACTTGAGACAAATTTTAGGGCTCTTCTACCTTTTCACGGGAATTTCGTGTCGACGTTATTTCCTTTTAACTGAAATTTTATCCGATCGTCTATTACACTTAAACAAACATTATAAATTTTTGATCTGGTTACGAAAAAATTTGATTCATATAGGCAGTCAAGTAGGGAAAGCCCACGTTTGGTGGGCTTTCCAAGGGTAGACCCTATCGCTCCAGCGATAGGGTCTACCCCTTGGTCCCCTTTAAAGGACCAGTCCACTCGGAAAAAACATTATGAAAAAACTAGACGATTATTTATGAAGTTTTGCCAAGATGATATTTTTGATTGGAAAAATAGCGCGCTTTACATTTTAAAAGGGAAGGTCGATTGAGGCAAGTTATCTAAAATTTTTTTTTCAAAATGTTTTCGACAAACGCCTCAGTCGGCCCTCCCCTTTAAAGGGGGAGTAACCTTTGCAGCAGCATCTCGAAGAGTGCATTTCCAACTTCAAAGTGTTATTTCTCCTCAACCATAAAAGATTTTTGGTGATCTTTTTTAAAAATATTCTACACATCGTGAGGAATATTTTAAAAAAAGACCCTGACCAAAAATCTTTTATGGTTGCTGAGATATAGCACTTTGAAGTTTGAAATACACTCTCCGAGATGCTGCAGCAAAGTTTACTCCCCCTTTAAGAAAGTGTTCTTCTGTTTACATTTATTTATTTCAAAAATAAAATTAGCGAAAATAATAAAGTCAAAATTGAGGCAGTTGATGAAGGTGTACTATTTTGATGTGTAGTCGTTATAGTGTTAATTGAAGATGTCACCAAAGTTGTATTATGATTATTAGATTCTAAAGATGAAGTGGTTTTGTTTTTAATTTCAATTGTCGATTTTTGCTTTGGAGTTGTTGATATCGATTCACTAGTTGACTCGTAATTAGTCGATTTTTGATTGAATGTCGTTGATATCGATTCACTAGTTGACTCGTAATTAGTCGATTTTTGATTGAATGTCGTTGATATTGATTCAGTAGTTGACTCGTGAAGATTAGTCGATTTTTGGTTGAATGTCGCTGATATCGATTCACTAGTTGACAGGGGAAGATTAGTCGATTTTTGGCTGAATGTCGTTGATATTGATTCAGTAGTTGTAGCTTGAAGATTATTATTCCTATAAAACAATTTTCTATAAAAAATATTTACATCTTATCTTCTTAATATTTATGAAAGAAAAAAATAATCACCCAAAGCAAAAATGGGATATTATGATGCAGATGGTTTTAGCTGTTCGTGAATAAGTAGTACCTCAATCCCCAATAGAAATAATTTTTACGCAGACCCTGCGGAGTTTAGTACCTTTTGGTATGTATATTGTTGTTATATCGACCCACTAAAGATTTTTCAAGTTTAATTTTTAAATTTTTGGAGCTACTACACAATAGGGGAGGGGACATCCACATGAAAGTTTTTTGGAAATGACTCCTCTAGGAGTAAAACTTGCCAGGAATCCGAATTTGACATTCGGATTCCTGGCAAGTAACGAAACAAGTAACGAAAAAGANTTTGGAAATGACTCCTCTAGGAGTAAAACTTGCCAGGAATCCGAATTTGACATTCGGATTCCTGGCAAGTAACGAAACAAGTAACGAAAAAGACTTCCCTGATCCAGGGAAGGCATATTGTGTATTGAAGCGAAAAGTCGCAAAAATTGCCTACAAACGACCCCTTTTGGGGTAAAATGCGCGGGGAATCCACATTTAACATTTATAAAATTCCTCGTATTCAAGAAAAGCTGTATATCGACACGAAAAAAACATATTTTGGTCTAAAAACAACGCTTTTTCTTTCCCCGTACATTTTTACCCCAAAAGGGGTCATTTTTAGGCAAAAATCGCACTTTTGCGACTTTTCGTTTCAATACACAATACATCTTCCCTGAATCAGGGAAGCGTTTTTCCGCTTCGATTATGTCAAATTTAGATTCCCCACATGTTTTTACCCATAGAGAGGTCATTTCCAGGACGTGGGTGGCTCCCCCCTATTGTGTAGATGCTCCAAATTTTTAAAGCTATTTTGAAAAAGTAACTTTACCTAAAATTTTGTCTTATGATTTCCCCCCACAATTTTCCATTTGTCCTATCTAAAAAAATAACATCGCTATCGTGTTCAGTACCTAAAATTGTCTGTAGGAGGATTTCATTATCACGCATAACTCTTTAAAATCTTGAGACTCATGTAGAAAAGATTTGTTATACCCAGCAAGCATATACGTAATCTGGAAAATCTGAAAGTCACGATTCTAAAATTCTTCTATAGGTAATTTTAGGTGTGGAACACGTTGACGACGCTATTTTTTAGGGTTAGATCGATTGATAATGATAAAAATCGACTTTTTTGGTCATTTGCCACTTATTAGGGCCATCCAGATATTACGTTATCACTTTTTTGGAGTTTTTAGACCTCCCTCCCATCAACCGTTATCATTTGACACCCACTCCACTCCATGATAACGTTATCATAGAAAATTCAAAAAACCATAAAGGTCCCTCTTTTGTTTTTTCCAAAATTTTGGGAAAAAACATAAGGGGGACCAGGGGCAAAATTTTAAAAATATTTTGCATAGAATTAAATTTATTAGTTAATTAAAATAAAATTTTTGTTTCTAGTGTATGATAACGTTATCATTGGCCGACCCCCCCCCCCACGTTATAAGCGTTATCATTTGGCTACACCCCCTCCATGATAACGTAATATTTGGACGACCCTTTTCCAGGAAATCTTGAAAATAATTTTAGATTTCTTTTTTATGGATAATTTTTGGATTAGGAGTTTCGTGCAGAAGGAAAACTTTTTAACATCTTTCCAAGTTAGTGGGAATAGAGGATATTTGCAAAAATATGATTCACTTTTTCATCTACATTAACTAAGTTTCCTGAATTAAGGAATATGAATATATTTTCATTTCGAATCATGTTTTTGATCAGAATCAACATTTCAACTTTTTTAATTAAAAAATTTTATTAAGAATTTTTAAACATATAACATTACCAAATATTATTCAATCGAAACGCTTGAAATTCGACATTGGCGACACCGTATTCGGCAAACAATGTTATGGTCGGTATAGGGTCTTTATAATATCGGCTAGACATGGTGACATTTCCATCATTTGCAAAAACTTCAATAGATGATTGATCCAAGAAAATTCTCAAATTCAATTGCATAATACTTCCCATATCGACTTGACGTACATCTTTGGTTCTTTCTAACACTAATTTTCCAGTTTGTTTGTCATAATAAAGCCTTAGGTCATGACCTGTATTAAGAGGAAAAGATAGACCAATTTTTTGTGCTGTTGTCTCGGCTAAGGAAAAATTGAGCAAAATCTCAGTGCTACTTGTTGGTATGCCAGTGTCATAAGTACCTTCAATTTCGATAGGTGAATTGATGTATTCGGTTCCTCTCAACAGGGTTAATTCATCCACCGGAATCATTTGTACTCGAGACCCGTCCGAAGACAGTCTCAATTGACGTGGCACGGTTAAAGTATGCGCCCATCCATCTTGCATTTCTTCAAAATTGGTTCCAAAACTGTTCATCCACGCAAATAGAATGGTTCGATTTTTGGGATCCTGGAACATTTGAGCGGCATAAAAATCATGACCGTTATCAAGTTCGTAGAAATCGACCGCATGGCTGAACACCTTTGTTTCGTAGTTGAAATCACCGATGAAATAAACATTTAGACCTTGGTTAGCAAAGTGATCACCATCGCGTTCCACATCTTAAAGGAAGTAAACTTTACAGCAGCATCTTCGAAAAAAATTTTTTTTGGAATTTTGGCAAAATGACTTTTCTAGGGGTAATTTTATGCGAAAAATCGATTGCGTACATTCCCGAAGTTTGAAAATGCTTCCCTGACCTGACTCAGGGAAACAAGAGTGTGTATTAAATCCAAAATTTTCATATTTTCGCTTCAATACACACTCTTATTTTCCTGAATCAGGGAGGCATTTTCAAATTTCGGGAATGCGCGCAATCGACTTTCGCATAAAGTTATCCCTAGAAACGTAATTTTGGCTCAATTGCACTTTAACCGTCCCAAAAAATTTTTAACCGTGGGTCTAAACTTAAGCCTAAACCGTAGGTCTAAGCTTAAGCCTAGGCCTAAGCTTATGCCTAAGCCTAGGTCTAAGCCTAGCTTAAACCTAAGCCTAGGCTTAAACTTAAGCCTAACAATGTAAGTCTAAGCCTAAGCTTAAGCCTAGGCCTAAGCTTAAGCCTAAACCTAAGCTTAAGCCTAAGCCTAGGTCTAAGCCTAGCTTAAACCTAAGCCTAAACCTAAGCTTAAGCCTAGGCCTAAGCCTAAGCTTAAGCCTAAACCTAAGCTTAAGCCTAAGCCTAGCCTAGGCTTAATCTTAAGCATAAACTTAGGGCGCCTAAGCCTAAGGCCAAGTAACGAGTAATATCAATGATTTTACCCCCATCTCTCAAAAAGTTTTAATTATCTAGATCATACTGGGGCAAGGGAAGGGAGCTACCCCCTGACCGACTCACTCAAAATTTAGGGGGGACTACCTCAAAATTCTCAAAAATTCAAATTTTTGCTTCAAAATTTCAAAAAATCGATTAAGTTTTAAAAAATTGAAAATTTGAGGTCCCTTATTGTCGAGGGAGACCACCTCAAAAAGAGTCTGCACCTCCCCTGCTTGCCCATGTATGATCCAGATCTGATATACTCAAAAAAGTTAATGTAAAACCGAAGCTAGGAATCATAATTACCTGTTCCCATAAAGAGTACATGTTTTCCATTTATATAAAAGAAATTCGGGCATTCCCACATAGATCCAACACGATTATCGGGTTCATCCGCTAGAGGACCAAGATATGTCCATTGCCTAAGATCATCAGACTGGTATAAAACCGTGCGGCCATGATTCTTCTTTGATTGATTACCTACAACCATGTACCATACTCCATTATACTTCCAAACTTTTGGATCTCGAAATTGATTCGTTCCGTCTATTGGTTGTGTGGGAACAACCGGGTTTCCACTATATTTTGTAAAAGTCACACCATCGGTACTCGTTGCGATATTTACAAGTTGTTCTCCTGTGTTATTATGGAGACCGGTATAGATCGCGGTTAGTTCTCCATTATTATTGACGGCACTACCCGTCCAAACACCTCCCACATCATAGGATTGATCAGGCGCGAGGGCTATCGTAGGTTGGGTATATTTCCAATTGACCAGATCAGTACTAGTGACATGACCCCATTGCTTAGGACCACCTCCATTACTACTTGTGGGATCATATTGAAAGAATACGTGGTAATTTCCGTTAAAATAAGATAAGCCATTTGGATCATTGAGCCAACCAGTCGGTGCGATAATATGATAGTTCTGTCGATATCGAGAATTCGTCACATTGATCGCCTCACTAAAAAACCTTCATAATTTTTTAAGATTAAAACGTTTTTTGAAAGATTTAGTTAAGGAGTTGTTACCCTCAAGCATAGGTATACAGGGGACTGTCCCCTCCCCTATGTCATCGAGGGCAAAAATGCGAAAACATGACGTATTTTGGCCCGAGACGACATGTTTTTTTACCAAAATTTACATATTTTTTTACCAAAAATACGACATTTTTTACGTTTGGCGACCAAAAAAAGGTCAAAAACATGTCGTTTTCAAAAAAATTTCAAAAACATGTCGTACTTGGATAAGTGTCCCCCCCCCCACTATTGCACCTATGCCCTCAAGTATAAATAACTCACTTTGATCCTATCCAAAAACCAATGAGTAATATCAAACTCCGTCGAAACATGAAAGTTTTTGTCTAATTAATTTACTTAAAATCTATATGTTGCAACCTATCTAGAGATTTAACCGACTCTTGATCGTAAAATATAGGATTTTTTGGGTAGTTTAAAGATTCGGAAGTGGAGCATTGGATCTGTACTTTACTTTTACAGCAGCTGCGCCCTGCATACAGCTGCTGTAAAAGTAAAGTACAGATCCAATGTCTCACTTCCAAATCTTTAAACTACCCAATAAATCCTATATTTTACGACAGTTCTATATTTATCAAAATGAATTTGAATTTGCGATATTTCAAATCGGTTAATCGATCTAGAGTCAACAATATTTGGCTCAGGATCGGTTAGTCGACTCTGAGTCAGTTTACCAACTCTGAGTCGGTTAATTCTCTGAATCGGTTGCGTTGGGTGACAGGGTAGTTCCGGGAACAAGGTAGTCCCAGTGACAAGGTAGTCCCGGGGTGACAAGGTAGTCCCCGGGACAAGGTAGCCCCGGGGTGCCATGATGCGTGTGATGACGCGCGTCATGACGCTGTATCATGACGCAGTGTCATGATGTGCGTCATGATGCGTGTGATGACGCTGCGTCATGATACAGCGTCATGATGCGCGTCATGACACCCCAAGGCTACCTTGTCCCGGGGACTACATTGTCACCGGGACTACCTTGCCCATTTTGGGACTACAGCGGGGAGCAAAAAAAATCGGTCAAAGAGGAAATTTCACGTTTTTGATTTAAAATAACAAGCTTATCGATTTAAAACAATAACAAAGCGACTGAAACACAACAAATCAATATTTGGTGGGATATCCCTTGGCCTTGATAACAGCGTTCAAAAAATAAAATTCAAGAAAATATTAATAAATATGCCAAAAGTTTGCAAAAACGTGAAATTTCCCCTTTGACCGGTTTTTTTGCTCCCCACTGTACCTTTCCCCAAACGATCGGTTGCAATATATATAAGAACAGACCAGTGCTAGTAACATGATCTCATAACAAAATCTATTTTAAATAGCACACTATTTGTGATTTTAAAGGTATAGCTATTTGAAGCTAATAATAATCGAATTAATCGAATTATAATCTTTAGATAAGGGACGGTATTTCTAGCATAATCGGCTTTTAATTTTTGCATAAAATACTAGATAGAATTTTTAATAGATTCCTTTCATTAATCTAGATTCTTTAAGTAGTTTTATCTATTCAAGACACATTTACTATGTCCATATTTACTAGTATAAAATTAATTTAAAAAAATACGCTGTATAAAATTTTGTTTCAATATGCTTCGGTTCATTTTGGTATTATTTATGGGAACTTGCGTAAAATCAATGTAAGTTAAAAATGAAAAGTGCATCTAGTATAAAAATTTTCGTGTGTTACAGCACACATTGATGGGGTACATCTCTATCGCTTTAAAGGGGGTAAACTTTGCAGCAGCACTTCCGAAGAAATTTTTTTTGAATTTGTGCAAAAATGACTTTTCTAGGGGTAATTTTATGCAAGAAATCGATTGCTCGCATTCCCGAAGCGTGAAAATGCTTCCTTGACCCTGATTCAGGGAATGGGGGTGGGTGTATTGAAGCGAAAATCCGAAAATGTTTGATTTTCGCTTTAATACACCGATTTCTTCCCCAGGGTCAAGGAAGCGTTTTCAAGGTTCGGAAATGTGCGCAATCGATTCCCCGCCTAGAAAAACCTAAGAAATCGACCCTTTAAAAAGAATTCATAGTTAAAAAACACGGAGATTTGTCTGACGACTTTTTTTAAACGCTTTTCATAAAATAACTTTTTTCCATCTTCACTGTCGTGTGATTGGTAGTCTCACAGACAAAAATCGACAATGAGCTGCCAGTCGTGATAAATGTCAAGTTTTATTAAATCTTCAAACCAGCAAAACGCAAAATCTTGGCGAAAACTCGGTCGAATTCGGTCCAGAAAGGCTCAAATTGCTCAGAATCGCGATTTGAGCCTTTCCGGACCGAATTCGATCGAGATTTTGCGGAGATACCCTCGTTCAAACAACACAAAAACGGGATTAACAAGAACGAGGTGACAAGAGCGGGATGGCAAAAACGGGACGACAAGAACGGGACGATTTCAGATCTCTGCTCCTAAAAGGAATTTTGATATGGTGTCAAAGACTTTTTTACTCAGGATAAAAAGTTGAGAAAAAAAGTCTTTTACATTATCTAAAAATTTCTTAAAGGAGCTAAGATCTGAAGAAAAAAATCGTCCCGTTTTTGTGTCCCGTTCTTGTATTGTATATGACGG
The DNA here is from genome assembly GCA_900406225.1 of Acrobeloides nanus. Lineage (NCBI taxonomy): Eukaryota > Metazoa > Nematoda > Chromadorea > Rhabditida > Cephalobidae > Acrobeloides > Acrobeloides nanus. The sequence continues at coordinate 11,409 of OZJO01008620.1, forward strand.
CCGATAGGCCCTTTTTTATTACAAAAAATTTTTTATTACAAAAAAATATTTATGCAAAAAAACAAAAATTTTCGAATTTTCAGTCTCATGGTCCTAATCTATGAACCATGATCATAACAAGAACTATAAAAATTGTCTAATTTTTAGTTATACAATCAATGTGACCAATCAACGTTATCGTCTGAACTATCATATTATGCCTCCGGCTGGTTGGTCGAATGACCCGAATGGTCTATCTTATTTTAACGGTCAATATCATGCATTTTTCCAATACTGCCCCGATAATCCAAACGGGTGTTCTACGAGTTGGGGTCATTCTATAAGCAACGATTTGGTTCATTGGCATTATGCTCAACCTACGATTGCAATATCTCCTAATCAACCCTACGATCGAGATGGCTGTTGGTCTGGTAGTGCGGTTGTAAATGATGGGCAACTAACATTAATCTATGCCGGAAATGTTCAAAATCCTTTTAATCAAACTATAAATATCGCCACGAGTACAGATGGAGTCAATTTTACTAAATATAGTGGAAACCCGGTGATCGCTATACCACCTTTCGATGGAACCACCGGTTTTAAAGATCCTAAAGTTTGGAGATCCAATGGAACTTGGTATGTAGTTATTAGTAATCCTACACAACAGCCAAATTTTCCACGAGCAGTTTTATATAAATCGGATGATCTAAAGCAATGGACCTATCTTGGGTCTTTAGCAGCAGAAGTTGATGACTCGGAAAACTTAGGATCCATGTGGGATGATCCAAATTTCTTTTACTTAAATGGAAAATTTATTCTGTTAACATCGGCTGAAGGTAGATATTCATTTTCATATTTAAAAAAACTCCCCAGACTTATCTCAACTCTTTTACACCCTACTATATATTACTTTATCTTTTTTCTATGCTAATTGACCATTTTTCAGGTGTCTTACGAGATGGAAATCGTTTTGCTAATCTATTTCAAGTCGGTTATTTCATTGGCGATTTTGACTATCAAACAAACTTTTTCAATCGCAGCGATTTTTATGAACTTGATCTAGGCTATGATTTTTTCGCAGCACAAGTTTTCGAAGACCCCAAAGGTCGCATGATTCTTATGGCCTGGATGTATACGATGGGCTCTCCGTTGCCAGAACAAGCAGATGGTTGGGCTGGCGCACTAACTTTACCTAGACAGCTCATATTATCCGAGGATGGTACCCGTGTAAAAATGGTTCCAATCGAAGAATTGAAATCATTACGTGGGAACCAGTATGTAAATTCGCCGATCTTCATAAATGGACAGTTCGATCCGAAAATCCCATGCGATTCAACCGAAGTCATAATGAATATTTCTTTGTTGCAGGCTCCTGGAAAGAGGATTGGCATGCGTTTTGGCTACATGCAACTCTACTATGATAGACAATATAAAAAGCTTGTTTTGGCAAGAAACAAGGACATCCGTCAAGTCGATCTCGGAAACATTACCCAAGTTAACCTTCGTGTTTTCTTTGACAAGTCGTCCGTCGAAGTGTTCGCAAATGACGGAGCAGCGACTATGACAAGTCGTTTCTATTCTGATCCTGCTCCGGGATTAATATTATTTGCAGAAAGTAGTAACGAAATGCCCGGAACAGCTAATGTGAACCTTCAAGCATTCCATTTGAATAGTATTTATGGAAATAATTAATACAAAATTTAATATATATATTTCCAAAATTTTTATATTATTAATATAACCACACGTGGCGTAGAGCTAACTTTCTTTTCCACCCGGCTACGTAAGCAACTTAGCAAATGTTACGCAAATAACTCAAGTTTAGTTTTATACGCCACAATAGCAATAATATTAAAATTCAAACAATAAATTGCAAATGTTATTTGATTGCCAATAAATGACGTATAAAACTATATCTTGAGTTATTTGCGCAACCAAATTGCCTACGTAGCCGAATGGATAGAAGGTTAGCTCTATGTTCACAAGACTTCAGTTCGAAATGAGCAATACTTTTTGCATCTGGAATTAAACAATATTTTTTGGAGTCATTTTTTTTTCGTTTCAATGAGCGAATTGCGACTTCTAACCTATTTTAATCGTCTTATAGCTCCTACTACATTTTAATGTGGTCCGGAAAACATCTGTGACCATCGGCGTGGCGACAGTTGAGGACAAGTACTTGAGGGTGAGACATTTGAGGATGCCTATTTAAGGACGGACATTTGAGGATGGGACATTTGAGGACGGGTCATTTGGCGACCTCTACCCTTGGTGCTATGACCCCTAGAAGTTGGTGGAAACGGCCATTTTTCGACCAAACTTGGATCGGCCCTAGTCGGTAAGTTTGTTAGCTTTCGGGAAACGGTCTTTTGCATTTTGTAGCTGGGTATTGGGGCTTCATTTTATGCCAAGACCACCCTGACCCCAGGCATTTACATAATTTTTTACTTAGCCAAATATCCAAAAATACCCCAAAAATTGACCCCCATTCGCGGAGTCAATCCCTCTCGCCTCATACTTTTTGCAAAATTTTTTAAATTGTTGACAAAATCACAAAGAGGGACCATTATGTATTTTTTGTAGCCCGGCTCGCGTGAGCCCATTTTTTGCTTGTGCGCGACCCCCCCCCCCCCCCCCCAATTGGGAGAGGGTTTATACATGTGTGCTGGTAACTACATGCTTTTATATAACGTCGATAAAGTCATATGTTTAAAATGTTTTTGACAACCATCGAACAAATGTATGTAGGCTGATAAACATGCAAAGCCGTTTGTTATTATTATTCAACAAATCCAGAAGTGTCAATAGATTATACAAGCAACGCACTTTAATACTTCAACTAATAGGAAAGCAATTCATACAAAGCGACCAAAATAAATCTCTCTCACTCTAATATTTTTTTGCCAATTCGACCAACCTATCTTATCATCTACCCAAACCTATGCATAATTTGACCTAGTGCGGATACTACACTTACGGACCAAATTTGAATTTTTTTTAAAATCATCGCAAATGAACATTTAAAAATTTTTTTAAAACAAATTTAAACACTTGTGTACGAAATTAAAATATTTAAAAAAATCCAAATTTGGTCCGCAAGTGTAGTATCTGCAAATGTAGGTCCGCAAGTGTAATATCCGCAAGTATTACTCCGCAAATGTCGGTTTCGCAAGTAGTACTCCGCAAGTGTGGTGGCGCCGTTTTTTTCAGAATATGGTTTTTAATAGCCGAAATTTCATTTTTCGACACAAATTTTAGGTCAAAACAATAGTTTTATTGACTTTTGAAACACCACAATAGTCCCTAAGTATATGTGACATTGAATTCTTTTTGGGTTGGTAGAATTTTGTGCAAAAGTTATATAGCTGAACAAATGAGCCAAATGATTCCTAGAACTGTATTTGTTGTACATCTCTATTCTTTAATCCCATAAAAATCCTCATAAAATATCACGCTAAGTGCTGGCACACATTCTTAATGGATTTTCCAAAAATTCCTGTTCTATGAAATTTTATTATCAATTTTATGTCTTTACGACCTTATGTTTTGGTTCATTCCTCCAAAAATTTGCTTATATCAGCTGGTATAATTAAAAGCGGTCTTTGTCAACCTGTATTGATAAGGAACGGGGAAAACCACTTAATTTGGATTTTATTACTCGGAAAGGCATGTGACATTGGGAATCGTACGTTAGAATATTCCAGATCTTGTAAAAAATAGATCAGATCATGAAAAAAGTAATGAAATTTTTGAAAAAAACACAAACAAAGGAGTGGCAGGACAAATAGTACCACAAAATTGGGAACGAAGTACATATATAAAAACTGGGTGCACAACGACTGTCTAACTTTTGAAAATTGAGAACAATAACAAAAACACCATAATTTTTTAAAATAATTTATTTTTTGTTTCAACCCATGATTTTTTGGACGAGTGCAAAAACTGTTCAACCGGGCGGGGATCGAACCTGAGGGCTCAATGTTGCTTAACTCGCCAGATCGGACGGGTTCACTCTTTACCTGGGTCGAGGAACTTTTTTTGAATCATGGGTTGAAATGGACTATAGCTCTGTAGTCCATTAGGGGTATACTACTTTTAGGGTATACTTTAGTTGGAGAGGGTACTTTTTAACATCGTATCAGTGGAATAGCCAGATCTCTAGGTACATGCGGGAGGGGGGGGGGTACAGTAGTTGAGTCTTCAAAAATTTTCAATTTTTGGAAACTTTTTTTGAAAAATGGGCATTTTTTGAAAAAAATTTCAGATACAAGGGGCGCTAATATAATTCTGTAGTCCCCAGATGTCGGGGTATAATTATGCTGGGTATGTGTGGTGGTCATACATGGGCAGCACCCCAGGTGGAATTTTCAAAAAAATCCACAACTCTCATTTGATCCCACTCCTGATGGGGCCAAAAAGTTGGTGACCAAAAAAAAGATTGACTAATTTAAAAACTATTCTTCTTTCCAAAAAAACTAAGTCTTGATTAGATACAAAATGACTTTTTTTGCTGACTCTTTTTGTGGAAATTAGTGCCAAGGTTAGACCAAAGACATCATACTTTTTACTATAAAAAATTTACCTCTATGTTCTTCAATACAAACTGGCTGAGTTATATTTTTTTGTGAAAGTACGTGTTAGTCACCTCCGACAACCCCCTCCCCAACCCGACCCACAACCCTCTCTTGACCCCGACCCACAAAAACCAGGGGTCTCAAAAATGTAGATTGTTGATATTTGGCTATAGAAGTCGGTTTTTTTCTAATTTTTTCCAATTATTCTGATACTATGAAATAAGAAGAGCTATCAACATTGTCGGATACGGAAGAGACTAATTTTTCGAATGCAGAATATAAAGAAGAACCAGAAGAGAAACGAGCTAGATGAAAGATAATTATTTCTACACTGCAATTTATAATTTTCTAGATACCTCAAGAAACTATCAAGAAAGCTTTAAAATTTCATCGAGAAACCAAGAACCAATCTCGCTTACGGCAATTTTTGCATAACACTGAAAAAATTCATCAAAAACGAGCGAAAAATGCCTAAATTCGACCACATTTTCCTTAAAATCTTATATAGAATTTTAAGGAAAATGTGATTAACGAAAAAATAGCATTCAAATTGAATGAGATATGATTTTTTGAAATTTTGATTTTGAGGGACCGTACTATCGAGAATCCACTGTATTTGTTGAACCGCTGGTACTTATGGGTGCAACTCAATAAAATTTTCATTCTAAAATTAGTTTTTCACCCATTCAATTGACCTTTAACTTTTCATCATTTGAATAGAGATCAGCATCTAAAGCTATTAAAAATTTTATTAAGGATGTTTGAAGCCCCAATAATGGTATTATCTTCTTATCAATAGCACTCTGCTAAATGGCTTCGAGAATAAGCTAAACTGCATTATGGAATTATTCTCAGCTTCTCGATGAAATTTTTACGCTTCCAACAGTCCAAGGTCCTGAATGAATGAAACGTAGTGATAAGGAAGAAAATAAATTCATAAAAAATATCTTTGTTTAAATGGACAAAAGATTTGGAGGAGAAGAGCAGAGATGAGGAAAGGCATGCAAAAATTTCGCGCATTACATCATACACAGTAGAAAATCTTTGTGACAAAATTAAATCATAAACATTTAAAAATGCAGATCGTTCTAGGATAGAATTTTAAAATTGTTTATTTTTAAAAATTTCAGAGGCATATAAAGGTCACATACAGCAGCGGAAAAAACTTCGATCAAGAAACTAGACCTTGACCAGGGTCCGAAAAAGGGGCCGAGGCCCCGGGCCGACATCAGCGGGGGTCCTAGAGGGCTTTTGGGACCCGGTGGGGGCTTTTAGGACATTTTTTAAAGCATATAGTTGTATAAGAAATCGATATATAGTATGTCCCAAATTCGCGCCACGCTTTGATTTCGCAATAACTTTCATAATACACATCCATTCGGTGTAATCTTTTTTTTATTTGAAAGCCCACATTATAGGCAATCGATTGGTACCAAACTTTATTCATTTTGATTTGATTTTTATCTTTTTCTAATGATTTGAAAATTGGTCATTTTTATAGGAAAAATGGATTATACCGTTCAACAAAAGATCTGGACAGTGATCTGGTATGGAATGCATGGCCAACCAAAGAAAGTTCAAATCGAATACCGGAAAAAGTTCGGAAGAAATGCAAAAGTGCCATCAAGGAAGACAATTCACGACTGGTAGCAAAAAATCTTCGAAACCGGGAGTGTCAACAAGAGACCGAAGGCCAGGACCAAATGGGTCCGAACTCAATTGACTGAGGCGGAAGCCACTAGTCGTGAATTGTCTTCCTTGATGGCACTTTTGCATTTCTTCCGAACTTTTTCCGGTATTCGATTTGAACTTTCTTTGGTTGGCCATACATTCCATACCAGATCTTTTGTTGAACGGTATAATCCATTTTTCCTATAAAAATTACCAATTTTTAAACCATTAGAAAAAGATAAAAATCAAATCAAAATGAATAAAGTTTGGTACCAATCGATTGCCTATAATGTGGGCTTTCAAATAAAAAAAGGTTACATCGAATGGATGGGTATTATGAAAGTTATTGCGAAATCAAAGCGTGGTGCGATTTTGGGACATACTGTAAAATTGGTTTTGTCTTTTCAAATAAAAGAAGAATCTATTCGTTAACCAAAACTCAGAAAGTCGATTTTTTCTAAATTGAGTTCATTTTTTTGAGTCTCAAAAAATCGAGTTTTTCGAGTTTGAGAACTCCAAATAGAAGACTTGATTTTTTAAATAATTTGTAAAATTATATAATTTCAATCTTTCTCAATAATGAATTTCAAATCATACTATTTTACGACTTTTTTGCTTTACATTACTCCAAAAATTCCATTACTTGTTTTTCTTTCTTAACGATCCAAAGATCACTAAGAAGCTTCTAAAACATCCGAGTCATTTAAATGTGTGATAAGCCAAAAATGATGTACCAATTTTTGTGTTCGTGGCAGAGCCCTTCCAGAACAAATTCGTAGTTTTTAGTAGGAGGAGTTGAACTGTTGCTTTGATACTTAACGATAATAATCCGGGTGTCCGGGTTGGGGCTTTATAAAAACGATGGTACGATGATAAAGATCACTTTGCATAGCTGCTAAAAGCGATTGCAACCGCTGCCTAGTTCTTGAAGCTTTATTCAGATTGAGTGAGAAAGAAAGATGGTCCATCACGGTCATCATAAAACAGTTTCTGTGCGAAAACTTCGTAAGTATTCAATTTAACTTGAATTATAAGATCTCTCCCAACCCTTTTTATGTGACCTCGGATAGGGCTTAGACTAGAAGGTCAAAAGACTGAGTCCTGACACGGCAGTCAAAAATGGAAAAAGTTCCAAAGCTACTAAAGCGATGGGAACCCTCTCCACTACTCCGCCAGAGACATTTTTAGGCATCATGACAAAGATCCAGTAGGCAGTGACGTGTCTAGGAGTCCTAGTTACTTTGGCTAGGGTATAGGCCACTATGAGGACAAGGGACTGGGGCTAATGGGGACATCCCCTCCCTTTCCCTAGAGGTCTTTTTTAGACTGGACTCTGCTCAAGGGCAGGGTCCAGTGACTATCCGTTTTTCTCTGAGCCTGACTTACTCTTCAAACCTAGCTTTGTATGCATGTTCTACTTTTGCCTTTTAAAAATTTAAATTTTTCATATTTATTTTTTAAGGCAAACACTTTGACAACCATGATACACATGGGCATGGCCATTTGAACCGCCACCAAACTCGTGCACTCATTGATGAACTCGCTGGTCGTCACGGCCATCATCATGCTCACGTCCGTGACTTCAACCGTGCTTTCCATCATCGTGCACGCCACCATGATCATGAACACATCACTTTCAATGGTTGGTTAAAAAAATTTTTTAAATAGTTTGTGTTGTGGTTGGCACGTGGTCAAGGTCGAAGTTAGCGAGCTGCTAACAGTACCCACCATGGTGTAGTGACTCGGTGCACTACCAAGGAGTACGTCATCATCGGCACTAGCAAGTTCGGTTCCATCTTGCGTCCAAAAGATTTTTCCTTTGCTAGAGTTTGGCAACTCCTAGCGACCGTATTGAAAAGTCTTAAAGTGAATCTTAGTCTATGATTCACAAGCTGGAGGATCACAAAAGTTTGAAACAAAAATTTAGGAGTAGATGGAAGGGGATCAATGGATTCTCGAAATCTGACTTCGCCAAGCTTAAGCTCGAGACACTGTGACTCACCGGATTTTGAAGAAACCTTAAGCCTTCTTCGATTAGGTCGATGTAAGCCTTCAAATTTCTCCCTTAGATTAAACCGGTGAATCATAATGCCTCGAGCTTCTTGATTTTTATTGGCTTAGGGTTAGCCTGCTTGCATGGCTTAGGCCTAGGCTCATTTTTAGGTTTAGGTTTTCCAAAAATTTTATAATTTACGCTTCTAAAATGAAGTTTTTTAGATGCGTTGCACTTGTTGAAAGACCTCAACATCCACGAGCACAAAGAACACCACAAAGAGCGTGCTAGCTCAACTAGCTCATCTAGCAGTTCCTCTTCTTCATCATCCAGCTCAGGAAGCGAGAAGAAGCATGAACATCATGCCCACCACCACAAGAAAGAATCCGGTTCAAGCTCTAGCTCTAGCTCAAGCAGTTCGAGTTCCAGCTCTGGCTCATCTAGTGAAAGTGAAGCTGAGCATCACCACAAGAAGCACAAGAAAGAAGGATCTGGATCGAGCTCTAGCTCTAGTTCTAGTTCTAGCAGCTCCAGCTCATCTTCCAGTGAAAGTGAACCGGAACACCATGGAAAGCATCATAAGAAACACGGAAAGCACCACAAAGAAGAATCTGGATCAAGCTCAAGCTCAAGCAGCTCCAGCTCAGGATCAAGTTCCAGCTCTAGCTCATCGAGTGAAAGCGAACCTGAGCACCATGGCAAGCACCACAAGAAACACGAGAAACACCATAAGAAGGCAGCAAGTTCGTCGAGCTCAAGCAGCTCCAGCTCCAGCTCTGGATCAAGCTCAGGATCAAGTTCCAGCTCTAGCTCGTCGAGTGAAAGCGAACCTGAACACCATGGCAAGCACCACAAGAAACACGAGAAACACCATAAGAAGGCAGCAAGTTCATCAAGCTCAAGCAGCTCATCAAGCTCTAGTTCATCGAGTGACAGCGAACCTGAGCACCATGGAAAGCACCACAAGAAGCATGAGAAGCATCACAAGAAAGATTCGAGCTCTAGCTCTTCAAGCTCCAGCTCAAGCTCAAGCAGCTCATCTGAAAGTGAGGCTGAGCATCATGGACATGGACACCATGAACATGGTCATGGACACCACGAACATGGTCATGGACATCATGAACATGGTCATCATGGCCATCATGAACACGGTGAACATCATNAGCTCAAGCTCAAGCAGCTCATCTGAAAGTGAGGCTGAGCATCATGGACATGGACACCATGAACATGGTCATGGACATCATGAACATGGTCATGGACATCATGAACATGGTCATCATGGCCATCATGAACACGGTGAACATCATGTACACCACAAGAAGCACCACAAGACGGAGAAACATGGAAAGCACCACAAGCACCATGAACATCATGGACACCACGAACATGGTCATGGACATCATGAACATGGCCATCATGGCCATCATGAACACGGTGAACATCATGGACACCACGAGCATGGACATGGACACCACGAGCATGGACATGGACACCACGAGCATGGACATGGACATCACGAGCATGGCCATGGACATCACGAGCATGGACATGGACATCACGAGCACGGACATCACGGCCATCATGAGCATGGTGGACACCATGTGAAACACCACAAGAAGCACGGCAAGCACCATAAGAAGCACCATGGCCATCATGAGCACGGAGAACACCATGGACATCACGAACATGGACATCATGGTCACCACGAGCATGGACATCATGGTCACCACGAGCATGGTGAACATCATGAACACGGTCATCATCATGAACATGGCGAGCATCATGGTCATCACGAACATGGAAAACATCACGAACACGGACACCACGGCCATCATGAGCATGGTGGACACCATGTGAAACACCACAAGAAGCATGGCAAGCACCACAAGAAGCACCATGGACACCATGAGCATGGAGAACATCATGAACATGGTCACCATGGTCATCATGAACACGGAGAACACCACGGACATGGCCATCACGAACACCACGGACATCATGAGCATGGTGAACATCACGAACATGGACATGGACATCATGAGCATGGTCACCATGAACATGGAGAGCACCACCATGGTCACCACGAACACGGCGAGCACCACGAACATGGACATCACGAAAAAAGACACAAGAAGCACAAGAAGGAGCATCACAAGAAGAAATCTGCATCAAGTAAGAAGGAATTAAGTTTTAAGATGTTTAAGTAGTATAGTAGATACAAGGGAAGAACATCATGCAATTTTTTTATAGAATTAAAATCCTATATAACATTTTTAGGCTCTTCGAGTTCCTCTTCATCCAGCAGCAGCGGAACAAGTTCTGGAAGCTCATCCAGCTCCTCCGAATCCGGAGAGGAAACCAAGCATCACGAGCATCACGAGCACCATCACCACCCAGAGCATCACGAACACCATGAGCATCATGGACACCATAAGAAGCACGGAAAGTCCCATAAGCATCACAAGCATGGAGGAGAACACTCCACTCATCATCACGGGCACGAGCACTCCGAGCACCACGGACACGGACATCATGAACACGGACACCATGAACACGGACACGAACATGGCCACCACGAGCACGGCGGAGAACACCACGAGCACCACGGAAGCCACCACGGGAGCCACAAACATTCTAAGAAGCACCATAACAAGCATCACTAAGCTTGTCTTAGGTTTAGTAGCATTTTCTATTGTTATGCATGCTAGTAGACTTTTCATGAAATCCGCGTAAAAAACTTGATTTTTTTGATATTTTTCCGTAGCAAATTCGGGTTTCATGATGGGTATTGTGTTCAATTTTTGTAGTTTTTTAAAACAAGAGTCTAAATTTTTAGATCCAAAATGTTCAATAAAATTTATAAAAAAATTTAGCTATTTTGTATTTTTTGAACTAATAAGTAGTAACTTATTAGTTTTCTATTATTTTTTATTCATTGTAAATGTAGATGTTTTTAAAATAAATTAGCTAGGAAATATAGAGTGGCTTAGAAAAAAAGAGATTTTTTTCTATTTTTGGTCGATTTTTCAAATTTTTTATCAAAATATCGTAAAACTTCTAATAGAACTCCATGGGGCTCTATTAGAAGGTGTTAATGATTGCTCTTTTAAAAATCGAGTTTAAATCGGACTTCTTCGAGCGATCACTTTTTGGATAACCCTGATGATAGGGAATATACTATATAAAGAATTATTGAAAAATATTTTATTTTCGCTGAGTTATGGTCCTTTGAATTTGAAAAAGTTGAAAAAATGACATTTTTTTCAAAAAATCATATCTCCGTGAAATCGAAGTTATTGTCAATCATTTCTTTTATATAATGTTCCTCATACGCTTAGCTATCGAAAAAGTGGTCGCTCGAAGAAAATCAACTTAATTTTGAACCATAAAAACTCTTTCCTGAGTTAGCCTTTTTTGCGAAAATTTGAAAAATCGAGCAAAACATTGGCTAATTCAGAGTCAGAGAAACGCTTTCATGGTTCGACAATGCGCGCAATCGATATTTCGTATAGAAAAACCCCCTATTGGGTTATTTTGGTAAAAATTAAAAAATTTGAAAAAAATAGCCCAAAAATCTTATTTTCTCCGAGCAATAATAATATAAAATTTTATTAAAACATAAAAAGTATTAAAAATCAAGTTTTTTCCTAACCATCATCACTTTTTTCCGAGCTGATTTTGAAGACCACCCCCCATCATTGCATTTGGATAACCACCACTCATCATTGCGGGATAACCACCACCCATCGTTGGGGGATAACCACCAACACCCGCGTTCATAGCTCCGGCACCCATAGGATAAGCTAAAATTTTTAACATCATTATAGTGAGTTGCGAATAGGTCTGATTTATCAGAAATGTTCTGATTTTGACCAGCAGAATCCGATTGATTTTTAAAACACTATTTTATCAGAATCAACTTTAGCTTTAAAGGGGGGGGGGTTCACCGATGGGGGAAAAATCCGATTTTGAAGAAAAAAGTTCAATTTTTTTGTATTTCTGACCTACGGGGGGTAAAATTCGCCTGAAAAATCGATTGCGAGCATTTAGAAAGCGCGAAACCCAGTTCTAATGGGTCAAAATGCCAAAAAATGGTGTTTTTTAGCGATTTTTTACGATTTTCTCGAAAAATTTTGCAAAATTTTTTAAAATTTTTGCAAAAATTTTAAAAATTACACTACTCAAAATATCAAAATGCAAAAAATTTTGTATCAAATGCATTTTTGGCCGAGATAATGCATAAATCGTTTGAAGTTTACCATTTATAAATACTAATTCGATAGCTTAGTTCTTATTAATTTTAAAAAAAGTTCTCATATTAGCCTGCTTGGCTCAGTGGTTTTGCTCTTGCTTCCTATGCTAAAGGCTTCAGGTTCGACTCCCTCCTGAACCAATTTCTTTATTCAAAATCTGATTTTTCCCCCATCGGTGAACTCCCCCTTTAAAGAGGGGTATAAATTATGGACTATTTCATGAAAAAAATTTTTTTCTAAAATGATCAATTTTAGGGGTAATTCGGCTCTAGGAAGTTCTACAACGAAAAAAGCGAAACTTCCACAACGGTCGATTTTCTCCACTTTTTCGTGATCAAAAACAAAAAATTCCGTCATATTCGAGGTGCGAAAAAACATAAAGAGGACCAAGGATTTTTTAACATTTTTGAAAAAATCTAAAAAAATCATCTAGGGCCCCCCTTATTTTTGAGCCAAAAAATTTTCGAAAAATACAGAATCTCAACTTGATCGTTGTTGTCTGATTTTTGGGTCGAAAATCTGATTTTTTGATATTTTTTTCTAATTTTCATTTTTTCATTCGTACCCTGTTATAGTCCAATAAAAATTAGCTTACTCTCACCAAATTGACTAAATTGTTGACCAAATATTCCACCTGGATATTGCGATTGGAAAGGAGAATATTGATTGTAAGGAGAGTATTGACCATAGCGAGGATAGCCATATCCCATACTGTTATATCCTAAATTTTAAAATTAAATTTATAAAATTTTATTTAAAGGGGAAGGACCGATTGAAGCGAGTTATCACAACAAATTTTTTTCCAACACTTTTTCAACAAACGTAAAAAATGTTCAAAACGATGAAAAAAATACTGTTTTCGAGAAAAAATTTTTGGGTGTTTTTTAGCCATTTTTATAGCAAGTTTCAATTACCGTAATACTTCTAATAGAGCCCAATGTAACGTAAAAATTCTCTTAAAAATCGAGTTTAAATCGGATTTCTTCGAGCGAGCATTTTTTGGATAGCCCTGATGATAGGGAATATGCTATATAAAGAATTATTGAAAAATATTTTATTTTCATCGAGATATGGCCTTTTGAATTTTTTTAAATTTAAAAAATTTTAATCCTTACATTCAAAAATCCACCAACAATCAAAATTTAGTCGATTTCCTTCGAGCGACCACTTTTTGGATAGCTAAGCGTATGAGGAACATTATGTAAAAGAAATGATTAACAATAACTTCGATTTCACGGAGATATGATTTTTTGAAAAAAATGTCATTTTTTCAACTTTTTCAAATTCAAAGGGCCATAACTCAGCGAAAATAAAATATTTTTCAATAATTCTTTATATAGCATATTCCCTATCATCAGGGCTATCCAAAAAGTGGTCGCTCCGATTTAAACTCGATTTTTAAAAGAGCAATCATTAACACCTTCTAATATAGCCCCATGGGGTTCTATTAGAAGTTTTACGGTAATAAGAATTGTCAAAAAAAGACCAAAAAACACCTAAAATGGTCACAAACACTAAAAAAATTTTTTTCAATTTTTCCTCGAAAACAGTATCTTTTTCATCGTTTCGAACATTTTTTACGTATTCGAACAAATTTTGAAAAAAAGTTTCTTGCTATAACTCGTCTCAATCGGCCCTCTCCTTTTAAATACTTTTATGCAGTCTAAAAAATTAGAGTAAATGGCAAAAAATTCACCTTGAACAAGGAGGGTTCGATCTTGAGAGGTCGAAATTTTATTTTATTGAATCAAAAAAAGATGTAAGCAAAACCCCTTAAATTTTTTGTTTTTTTATAAATTCTGAATCGTTTTCCTTTACGAGTAGAGATGTGCAAGGTCGGATCCAAAAAAAATGCGTGCAATCGATTCCCCTTTGCGGGGAATCGATTGCGCGCATTCCCGAACCTTGAAAACGCTTCCTTGACCCTGATTTAGGGAAGAAATCGGTGTATTGAAGCGAAAATCAATTTATTTACTTAAACACGTATCCTTTCACTGAATCAGGATTAGGGAAGCGTTTTCAAGGTTCGTGAATGCGCGCAATCGATTCCCCGCTTAGAAAAACCTAAGAATCGACGGTTTTCTCATAAAAATCCGAAAATTTTTGATTTTCGCTTCAATACACCCATTTCCATTCCCTGAATCAGGATCAAGGAAGCATTTTCATGCTTCGAGAATACGCGGAATCGATTTTTCGCATAAAATTACCCCTAGAAAAGTCATTTTTACAAAAATTCAAAAAAAGTTTTTTTTCGAAAGTGCTGCTGTGCAAAGTTTACCTTCCCCTTTAAGGAAGCTTGCTTTAATTGTAAGGGTTGTCTCATACTTTTTTTATTCGAAAAAACAACGATATCTCGATCTCTGGAGATCGAACTATCCCCATTCAAGTTGAATTTTAAGGCATATGTTCCTGCGCCATCGTTGCTGAAATTTTTTATTATCCTGCTATAATTAAATTTAAAAAGTGATAGAAAAATTTAAAATGGGTTATATTGAAATTTGTAGACTATAAAATCTCCTTGTTAAGTAAGCATATTTTGCTTATCTTACTTGGATACCAAAAATTCCTTTGATATAATGGTGCACACCGTTTTTGAAGACGATTTTTATGTGTATCGGCTAAAATTAGCCTACAAATGATTCTAATAGTAAAAATCGATTCTTTGATTTTT
Organism: Acrobeloides nanus; assembly: GCA_900406225.1. Classification (NCBI taxonomy): domain Eukaryota; kingdom Metazoa; phylum Nematoda; class Chromadorea; order Rhabditida; family Cephalobidae; genus Acrobeloides; species Acrobeloides nanus. The sequence goes on from OZJO01008620.1 coordinate 26,550, forward strand.
TCAAAAAGCCCCCTTATATCCCTTGGGGAGGGTAAAAACTCGATTTTTAATGATACAGGGGAGACAAAAGTTCTGACATAAGGGGCTGAGATAAAACCAAGAGGGGCAAAAGTTCTGACCATTTTTCAGCCAACAATTTTTTCATGTTTTCGATTAGAGATGACTAGATTCGTCCAGATTCATCAAGAAAATATTTTAAAATGTCCCTTAAAAGTCAAGACTTTTGCCCTTCATGGTCAGTATTCGCCTCCTTAGGCCAGAACTTTTGCCTCCCCTGGGCCCAATGGTTGGTCTGTGGCCAATTGGTGATGTGATAAGTGTTGTTGGATATCAGAGGGATAGAGATTGCGTAGCCAGAGCTCTGTATCTACGATCTCGATAAACTACACTTCGATTCCGTTAAAGGTAGCTCTACGAATACCTCCAAGCTCATCTGGAACTACCTGCCGAAAGAAATCGCCTAAATTCCCAAACTGAGACACTTCAAAGCTGTCCTGAGAAACTCCACAGATCTTCTATTCAAAAGTGGTGTTGTCAATAGAACCGAAAATGTGACGTGCCGCTAATAGGGAATAGCGCTACGCTAGTATGATGACTAATTGAATAACGATGCGAGAGCACCATCGCCGATGGCGATAGTCGTATCGACAAAAGACGGCGGTAGGATACTTGCGGACGGACATTTGCGGACGGACTTTTGTGGACGAACATTTGCGGACGGACTTTTGCGGACGGGACATTTTTCAAAAAATTCAAATTTTTCAAACGTTTCGTCCGCAAATGTCCGTCCGCAAGTGTCT
>OZJO01008628.1:0-10916 GCA_900406225.1 Acrobeloides nanus
GAAAGTTGTTGAGCATACTTTTGGTATGCCTAACAACAGGGTTAGACTTCAGCTTAGGTTTAAGCTAAGGCTTAAGCATAAGCTAAGGCTTAAGCTTAGGCGGGACTTATAGTTCTGTTGTGTTGCGACACGACAGCGCATTTTTGTGTCGTACAACACGTCGTACGACAGCTTTTATAGTTCTATCTTGCGACTCGTCGCGACACGATGTAAGTATAAATAACTCCTTAGGATTAGGCTTAAGCTTAGAATTAGTCTTAGGCTTACAAAAGACATTTAAGAACAATAAAATCGATTTTTTTCTAATTTTGGCAGTAAGTTGTTGGGCATACTTTACTTGTTATAAATATGTTTTTGATTTGGGTGTCTGATCTTCGTTGCGGAGATATTGACACGAAAACTTTATACAATTACAACTTGATTAAATTTGAACATTTCAAAATAATAGCAAGAATGCTCGAAAGCAAGTAACTCGTCTGTCAGTTGAAAGATGTCTGGTTCGATTCCCTTGTGCGTCAATTTGTTTTTGCATTTATCAAATTTTTATTAGTTTTTTCATTTTTATTTTTGTTTGATTAATCATGAAAAGATATGTATTTATTTTAACAGAAAATCAACTCGTTTAACGTATAGAAATTACTGAGAGAGTAACTCGACGATTCTGTGCAGCATTCATATAATTCACAGCCGCAACTACAATTGGAGTACTCGAAATATTACTTGTCTTCTTCAACCCTAGTAATATCTTCACTTTGGTTCGAATCTCTGTGTTAAAAATATAGATAACCATCGGATTATTGGCATAAATGAAGATTGTTAACCAATTCTGGGCAAAATTTAGCAAATATTTCCACTGTCCATCTGCCGGAATGTATGGTATGAGACTGAAACCTAGCATTTCGACGACTAGTCCACCACAGATTAGGAAACTCTGAAATGAGGTTAAACAGAACGTATGTGTAGGGGATCGGTTTTTTGGATGTCTAGTAGTTCTATATAGCTGTGTATAGAGTAAAGAACTTTGTCCAAATCGACTTCCAAATCTAAGCTCGATCGACCATCTCGTTTTTTAGTCCGTTAGACCACACATGATCCTGGTCGATCGAGCTTCCCCATCAATTTCGCCCCTGGGGGGGGGGTGCGCAATCGATTTTTCACCCTATTTATCTAAAGAATTTTCAATTTTTTATCCCTAAAAGGTTATTTTTCAAAAAAAAATTTTGGAGAAAGGGCCCTAATTTGCATTCGCCTTTAATGGTAGTTGTACAAAAATAAAAAAACATCATCCGTTGATCGATGGCTGGAAATGAAAAATTTTAAATTTTTTCTTTTTGATCTCCAGTACCTAACTATAGGTTGACCGAGTCTGTGATTCAGCTGAATCTGTCATCAGATGAGTCTTCGATCCTGGGAAAGAAGAAGAGACATTACCTGTAATATCAATGCAAAATCATTATTTTTTGAGTTGGTGGTCTTGTTTTTCGATCTCATTATCTTTAAATACCCATAGATGCATAAATAAGCAGCTAGCATAGCAACTGGCAGGTATTGGGTGATTTGTTTTTGGAGCTAAATTGTTCATTTAGGTAAGTCAATTCAGATCCTTCGAAGCAGAAGAAAGCATACTGTTTTGATAAGAGTCTCGGTCGCATTGAAAGATCTGTCAAATTTATTAAACCAATAAAATCCTAAACATTCAATTCAAAACGTCTAACACATTCTAGCATACCAGAATCATCAAAATCCTTTTTTATTCCAATCAAGGCTCGATAAACATTTATTCCTATGGATATGAACCAACCAAACAACACAACTCTACAAATAGACTTCATGTTCGTTTATACGTTAGTCGTTAACGCAGGGCCTCCACTCATTCGTCTCGACGATTTCGAGACTAACACTTAATTGCATAGATGGCGTCGAGACGGTTTTATTCTTCAGAGCCTCCACTAATTCTTCTCGACATCGAGACGAATTAGTGGAGGCCCTCAGGGTCAAAGAATTTTCGAATGTGGTCTCAAGACAATATTCGAAAATTCGTTTATCCTGAAAAGATATTCGCAATTTAAAAAAGCTTCGAAACGCGTCGACTGAGACACTTCGAGACGCGTCAAGACGCATCGAGACACTTCGAGACGCGTCGAGATGCATCGAGATACTTCAAGATGCATCGAGACGCGTCGAACGTATCGAGACGCGTAGAGACGCACCGAGACACTTCGAGACTAGTCAAGACGCATCGAGACACTTCGAGACGCGTCGAGACTCACCGAGACACTTCGAGACGCATCGAACGTATCGAGACGAGCACTAATTGCAATTAGTGCTCCCCAACTTGCTATTAGTGCGGCAATTAGTGCTCCCAAAATTTCGAGACACAATTAGTGGAGGCTCTTACCCGTATAAAGCATTAGGTTCAAAAATAATTTTGTTTTTTCTGGGAAAAAAGAAAATCATGGTTCTGTTTACAGTCATCAGAAAGCAAAATGTGACGATTCCATTATAAGAAATTGCGTCGAGTAATGTTAGGGTGTAGAAAAATGTGGATGCTCCATACATCTAAACTTTCATCTAAGTGATAGGGGTTATAGATCGAAGTTATACAATAGTTACTGAAGCATAGGTACATGGTGTTTGTGAACCATATAACCGAGCTTTAGGGAAATCATACGAAATAACTATTTTCTGCCAGGGCCCGAAAGTTTTTTCATGCATTTTTAGGGTTTCTTCTAAGGTTAAGGCCTAAGGATAAGGCCTAAAGCTAAAGCCTAAGGCTAAGGTGTGAATTTTGGACTTTGGGTCATTGCCCCCTCCCCCGTCAGGACATCCTGGCTACGTGCCTAGTTATGGTTCCGTTAAGTTTCAGTTATTTTGATTATTCTGTGTTCGGTTCTGCTTTCTAGCTGTTATGATTCCGAACTTTGGACATGTCCCCACCCCAGCCTTGAAACTACTATATTGAGATGTTTGAATCTAAAAATATCAACACCTACATTGAATCCAGCAAACACAATAGGTATAACTATGATAAATTGAACAAGATTATCGACTAAGTCACAAATGACGAGTTGCCAAACGATGATGTAAAAAGCTTGACGTTGATAGTCTTTATGACCCTAAAATTGGCTCCTCTCATGTCCGGTTTTCTATTTTTTGTCGAGTTCGAACAATGATCAAAATCACCTTCTTACCTTGACTAGGACCACCAACAAGGATAGATTCAAAAATACACTGATCGAATTCAAAACTAGATAACTCGATGCACCAAATATCCTCAAAGCTGGATTGATTTGATCTTGCACAACCGACGAGTTCATTTTTTACCAACAGAAGAAAGAAAGAAAATAACCGACTAGATTCTAGTTTTCTTGACTCAAGTCTGAATGCTAGTTTCCTTATGTACAAATTATTTATCAAACCTAGTAATTACTTTGGGTAAACTGAGAAAAGTATGGGAACAGTTTCTAAATGCCAATTCATGGAAGTGAAGCTTGTTTTAGAAAAACTTCCCAGAGGTTAAACGCCAATTTCTCACAGAAACACTTTATAACACAGCATCACAACGAATAGTCCATGGTTCACTCGACTTATCGTCGATTTTACCTACATTTCTCACAGCGAAATCTCAGTGTCATGCATACCTATTCACAAGCCAACATAAAAAAAAGTTGCTAGGTACACTCGATTTGTAGCTGATTTTCCGTAAGTAATGTGATTTTTTCGTTTTCAAATTCATGCATGAGGTCAACAACTATTTATTCGGCAACAAAGTTCAGATTTGAAAAATCATCAGAGCGAAAAATTAAGATGATGAAGACAACTACAATTAGATGAGCTTCTCGATCTTTCGTTGGTTCTCGTCTGGTCGGTATTGAAGTCCATTGTAGAGTTTGTAGAGAAACATTCGTGGCAATAAGGACGACGTTCGGCAAAAGGTTAGGGTTGATTTTTGACCGGTCAAATGACGTTAATTGACGGTCAATGAGCAAAAACTTAGTGAAATGACCTTTTGTGATCCGGAGTTCAAATAAGCAAAAGATCATTTTACTAAATTTTTGCTCTTTGATCAGTTTGACAGAAAAGCAAGATACAAAGAACTTTTTTTTACGATTCGTCAAAAAAGTTTTTTGTGTCTAGCTTTTCTGTCGAACTTATCAAAGAGCAAAAACTTGGTGAAATGACCTTTTGTTGATTAGATAATTGACCGATCAAAAATGCAACCCTCCTCAAAAATTTCTATGTTGTCTGACTTTCTGTCGAACTTATCAAAGAGCAAAAACTTAGTAAAATGACTTTTTGCTGATTCGGAAAAAAAATAATGCGCTTTAGTCCTTTTTTCCTTGTGTTCAATGTTTCTGTTAGTTTTCAAAGAACTCAATGTTTACGAATACAGAATTCAAATTGTGTTTCAGTGTTCCAACATGGAACACAATATGTGTTATGAAAACATTGTGCTCCTAACACAAAGTGTTTGTAACAACAAAAAAAATTTGTCCCTTCGATATTTTACCTAAATTGATGTAAATATACAACTGCACAACACTATGTTCCAGCATCATATATTCAACAAATGAATACCGTTTTGTTGATTGAATTAGTTGGATCAACTCAAAACACCGCCTATTTTCTTGATACGCCAAATACTGGCCACTTCTTTTTTTCGAAAATTTTATTTGTTTGAAAAATAAATCAAAAAAGTTTTCCTCTACACTTTGTTGAGCCACATTTACATTCGGTGTTCATGTTTGGATTTCCAGGTTTGTATCCATAGTCCCAACACAGTTCCTAATATTAACATGAAAATTTCATTTTGTGAGTAAGATTGATGACTTACCTCACCACTTGGGATATGCCTTTTTGCAAAAAATACTAGATTTGGCAATCTGATATCGTGTGTGTCCACAAACACATATTGGGCAAACATATTTGGGTCGCAGGAATGATTAAAAATTCTTCCGATATTCCCACTTGTTGAAGCATCGACGTAAAAAATGGGCGATACTGGAATTTTGGAATTTTTAACTAAATCTCCCAAAAAAGCCACATATCGAAGCGATTGTTTCACATCTTCGGGATTAGATCTAATTCGTTGAAGAAGCTTTGGTAAGCCTGAAAAGTGCTCATTCGTGATCATACGACCTGTATATGTAGAAATAAAAGTTCCTTTCGGAATATCACATAACGCTCTAGCACCCCAACCAGCTTCAAAGGTCTTAAAGATCTAAACAGCGTTGCTATTTTCAACAAATTATTTGTCTTACTTGTAAAGGAACCTTGATTCCTTGTTGTGTCACTCGATTTGGGCATAACTTTTTGCATTTACAGTTTTTATTACACTCATAAATTCCGGTGAAAATTTTTTCGAGCAATAAGTTATTTTTATATCCACTTATTGCACTTTTATTATTTGTATTCGTGAGAGTTCGAAGTTGGCATTCACATTTTTCCGGCTCAATACAATTATCTAAAAAGGTTTATAGGTAAATTTAAAGGTAGGCATGAGGCTAAACTTGAGCTTGGGCTAGGGTTAAAGGACCAATCCAGTCAGTTACAATCATATGAAAAAATGATATATTCGGAAAGATCATGAAAAATGGAGCATTTTTTGTTTTTACGGCATCTTCTGAATCGTTGTAGTTTTCGAGATAATTGCGTTTGAATNTGTAAAACATGAGCAATTTCAAACGCAATTATCTCGAAAACTACAACGATTCAGAACATGCCGTAAAAACAAAAAATGCTTCATTTTTCATGATCTTTCCGAATATATCATTTTTTCATATGGTTGTAACTGACTGGACTGGTCCTTTAAGGCTAGGACTAAGGCTAGGGCTAGAGATAAGGCTAGGATTAGTGAAGTTCTAGGAATAGAGCTAGAAATTGTCATCGGCCTTAGCTTTGGGCTAGTACGAGAGCTAGGGCTAGTCTAGGACTAGTGCTAGGGCCAGAGTGAGGGCTTAACCTTGGTCCTGGGCTATAGGCTTACCTTCACAACTACACCCTTCACAAAATTCTCGACTTTTCTTCAATTCATAAGCCACTGATAAAAGATCCGTAAACGTTGTAGGTCTATAATCGATCTAAAATTTTTTACATAAACATATCAAATCTTAAAAACTGAAAAATGATATAATTATACCATGGGTATAACTTCGTCGTCAACCTCATTTATTACCGGGATAGGAATTTCTTCCATACCTAAGGAATAATCGTCCATAACAAGTTTTTCTTGCATCACAGTCATAAACTGTTGTACTCTCAAGATTTGAGCTCGGTTGAGCTCAAGAGCTTGAGCAAACTTATTGAAAATCTTTTGCAACATTAGTTAATTGATAGAAGAAAAGAACCAATATGACTGAAAAAAAAGAAACAAACAACAATATTGATCGATGTGACTTTTGTACTCTCATTCAAAGTTATTTACACTAGTGAACCGTTGAAAAAAGAGCCAGAAAAAAACCAATAACAATAAAATTTAAATTTTTCGAAAATTCAATTTTTTCAAAAAGTTCAAATTTTTTTCAAAAATTCAATTTTTTCGAAAAATTCTAATTTTTTTCAAAAATGCCGTTTTCTCGGGTTCCCTGCTTGTTTCAGCAAGTCAAACAAACTTTACTCAACGCCCTGAAGTAATTTTTGACGATGAATCGAATGCGAAAATTTTTTTGAAAAGCAAAAGTTTTACCCTTGAAGAATCGAACCTGCGGGCCCAACGTTGCTTAACTTGTCAGATCGGACGGTCGGCTTCTTTATACACTTCGACACGTAGTCGCCACTTTATTAAAGCTAGCCATGAAAGGGTAATAATTTAAATTTTTTTTCATAGTTTAACATTGCCTTTAAACTTATTAAAAGAAACTTTTTCTAGTTAATATAAATATTTTTTCCTTCTTGGTCTAATATTTTTTCCTTCTTGGTCTAATATTTTTTCCTTCTTGGTCTAACATTTTTTGAACTCATTAAAAGTAAATAAATATATTTTATAAGTTAAAAGACAATTTTAAGTAAATTTGCCTCGAACATAGTCTTCAGTTTATGAGCTGGTGTATAAACATAGCTTTGTGTATTGTAAATATGTTAAGACAACATATTTAGTTTGCTCTTAAAAAGTTATTTTATACAAAAAATGATAAGAGAAATACAATAAGTAAAATATCCGCAAGAAAATTTTCGAAATGATTAGAAATGACGATTCATTGGCATGGAAGACATTGGCGAAGATGGAAGTGGGCTGTCATTGTCCACAGTTCCACTTGGTCGGATTATAGATCTGCGTTTACACTGGGCTGTATATCCTGCTTTCATGCTGTCAACCTAAAAATTTTATATTCATCTTTAAATTTTTGTCTTGTTAAAAAATTTCTTCTTTGTCGAGCATCACTTTCGAACTCGTTAAAAATATTTTGAAATAAATATAAAAAGTAATTGCTAGATTAACACATTCACGTGTAAAAAGAATTCTAAAATTTGAAGCCTTATTTTAGGCAACAAATATTCGTAAACAACTCAAAAAGTTGTAACTCAAATTTTTTTTAGTACCTACCAAAAACGAGATCAATGTGATCCAAGCTTTCAAAGCCTCTCGTTTTCCTCTGACAGCTTCAGTTTTGGCTATAGCATCGGTGAGACAGTCCCCGAGATCATCCCAGACTTGGGAAGCAGAACCACCACAAGCTCCCAAATGTGCTTCTCCAATTTTTAGGCAGCGATCCTAAAAAAGTTGTTTGTAAAATTTTTTGTTACAACTAACATTTTTTTGAACTCATTAAAAGAATATTAAATTTTTTTATAATTTAACTTTTTAAAATCTATTTGAAACCAAAGCAAAAGAACAAAAGTTTTTAAGCCTAAATGCTTTATGCAAGGAAAAATTATTGAGTAAGCCAGGGTTGCCAGATTGTTTTTTAACTTGAGTAACAAAAATTTACTGTCTGGGTTATACCTGATAGCCCAAAAAGCTTACTTGGGTTACAAAGTGTAACTCAGGCATGGTAATTTCACAAATCTTTGGGTTACAAAAGCTTATCTGGGTTACACTTTGTAAAATCCGTTTCCGCCGCAAATGAAACAAAAGTCCGGAGGAAATGGTCATTTGGCTCAAGACACCACCCGCCCGATCTGGCATGTTAAGCAACTTTGGGCCCGCAGGTTCGTTCCCACTAGGGCAAAATTTTGATTTTCAAAAAAATTTCTTTTACAAACAATGAAGCAAAAATTTGTTGCTCTATTTTTTGTAAATAATTTTTTTAAATTAAAATTTTTGCTCTATCGAAATCGAACCTGCGGGCCCAACATTGCTTAACTTGCCAGATCGGACGGGCGGTGACTTGGACCACTTGACCATCGCTCTGGACTTTTTTCCCATTGGCGACAGAAACGGACTTTAACCCATGGGGTGTTTACAAAGTGTGACCCAGACAAGCTTTTTGTAACTCAAAACGGTTTTCTATATTCAGCTCATTATATTCAAAAATTCAATTTTTTCTATAAAAATTGTAAAATTTTTTGGTGAGCCAACTTAGTCATACAGTCAAACCCCTTTAAGCTGACCCCCGTATAAGCGGACCCCCCCCCTAAAATCCTTTAAGCTGACCCCTTCCCGAGGTCAGCTTAAAGGGGTTTGACTGTACTTGTTTGTATGTGTCTTTGTCACACACAAATTTGTTGAGTAGTGAATTAAATTTATAAAGGTTAATAAGAAAGGTATTAACCTTTCTTGTGATATTGTTAATTCACAACTAAAAATTTGTGTGACAAAATCAGACATAAGAATGATCAAAACGGTTTTCTATATCACAAGTGAAGCATAGGAGATTAGATACCCTTTACCAGAAACATGAGATATCAATTTTCTAAGTTTATTCTTTTTGATAAGTTCTAAAATGGTGTTAGACAATTTATAAATGTAAATTTACGTAAAGTTTGTAAATTATATGTAAGTTTTTGCTCTTTGATAAGTTCGACAGCAAGTCAGACAACATAGAAATTTTTAAAAAATTTCTATGTTGTTTGACTTGCGTCGAACTTATCAAAGAGCAAAAACTTACATATTTTAGGTAAATTGTGCAACAATATTAGCAATCCTCTTTAAGGGACCAGTCCGAACGGAAAAGTTGCTATTTTATTGATATCTGGCAACCCTGAGTAAACCACAAAGAACTTTTCGGTGGGCAATTTTTGATTCTAATCACTTAAATAAAATATTTCTACCTGAACTTCTTTAGAGTTATTATTCAGCTCGGAAACTGCAAAATCAAACAATTCCACCAAACTTTTCACATGCTCTTTCATATCACAGCATTTGCCAGCCGAAAATCCACCCACAATACTCATCTTTTGAAACATTTCTTTCGCTTTGACATTTTTGGCACTCAAATTTCTAAAGGATTGAGTGATGCTTTTTCAACTGTTATTTGAGAAAATGAATCTTACCTAAAAACATTACAAAATACAGAGGACTTTATTTTTGGCCAGCTTTGTTGTAAAATCGAGAGGTGATAGCTAAATTATAATTTTTTTAAGAATTTTATTTTTGAAGGTTTTTATTTTGGAAGTGTGATTTGTGACGAAATTTTAATGGCTCCACTAATTCGTCTCGATCATTTCGAGATGAGCACTAATTGCACTTAGGTGTCGAGACGCTTCTCTTTTTCAGGATCATCGAATTTCCGAATGTGGTCTTCAGCAAAGTTGTTTCAAAACAACATGCATAAAAGACCACATTCGTAAATTCGTTGTCCATGAAAATTTATGCTTAAATTTTTTAATTAAAAATTTTCACTTGAGATATAAAATTCGCATATCTCGACGAAAACATAGAAATTGGAACCCAATACAATGGGTAGATTAGGGAATTGAGAAAAGGTTGGGACCCGGTATGTTGGGTTCCTAAGAACACAAGCTCTGTAGAACACAATGTGATCACACATTTTGTGTTCTGGGTTTATATCAAAAGAAAAAAGGCCTAAGGCTGTTTATTCTTTGGCAAAAGGTTTTCACTAATTTTTTCAAGGTGTTCACTCTTTGATAAGAGACAACAAAAGAAATTTATTATTATTTTTTAGCTAAAAAGACGAATTATTTAGCTAAAAAGTAAAACGTAAATTATTTTTGTGTAATAATTATAAAAAGTTGTATTAATTTAACTAAAATTATTTTAGAAATTATTTTTTAAAGTTACACTTTTTTAGCTTAAAGAAATTTTAAAAAAATTTCTTTGTTGGGCCAATTTCCGAGTTCAACAGCGCTGTTCAATTTGGACAGCGCTGTTCAGTTTGGATAGCGCTGATCAAATTGAACATCTCTGTTACAGCGTTGTTCAGTTTGGACAACGCTGTAACAGAGATGTTCAATTTGATCAGCGCTGTAACAGAGCTGTGACAGCGCTGTCCAAACTGAACAGAGCTGTAACCGCGCTGTCCAAATTGAACAGCGCTGTTGAACTCGGAAATTGGCCCGTTGTCTAACTTTACATTTAAACTTATCAAAGAGTAAAAATTTAGTGAAAAGACCTTTTGCTGATTCCGTCAAAAATGAAATTCGCCTTAGGCCCGCTTGTGTTCTTGTGTATAAAGCACAGAACTCAAAGTTTATGAATACAGTATACCCTAATTTCTCGCGTATAAGCCGCACCCCCCGTATAAGCCGCACCCTTGAATCTTAGATGAAATGAACGTTGCAACATTTTTAAACCATCAAAATCGTATTCTGGGCCTAAAAATACCCCAAAAATATGTTTTTTATCAAAATCTGAGCACTTTTAAAATTTTCGAATTTTGCCTTGGGGACCAAGAGAAAAAAAATTAAAAAATTTTAAAAGTGCTAAGATTTTCACAAAAATGACCCTAGTAGGGGTAAAATCATGCGAAAAATCGATTGCGCGCATCGAAAAATTCTGAAAAAATTTTCTGGGGGTC
>OZJO01008629.1:0-16417 GCA_900406225.1 Acrobeloides nanus
CCAATTGTTTACGAAAGCGTAGATGACAGTGTTATTTTGTTGTTGAGGATTATAGAGACGATATGGGTCAATATTGTTGGGATTTTTTAACTGGCTAGTGTACCTGAAATCGTATGTTTAATGTTTGCTTGTGATAGCAATTGTGGGGCAATTTTAAAAGTTGTACCTAAGGCGACTTTTTGGAAGTTTTTCCACGCGAGAAATCGATTACGCAATCAGAAAAATGTCAAAGTTTAAAGGGGTGCAAATTAAGGTCCTTTCTCAAAAATTTTTTTTTGAAAATGATCTTCTAGGAGTAAAAATATGGTGAAAAATCGATTGCGCACATCCCCATCGAGTGAAAATGCTCCCTTCACCTTGTTTTCGCGAAAATAGCACTATTTTTAACGTGAAATAGTTTTATTTTCGCGAAAATAAGGTTAAGGAAGCATTTTCACGCGACGGAGATGTTTACAATCAATTTTTACTCTACTTTTACCCTACTACGCTGCCGTTTTGGGGTTTTTATATATGATAAATCTTTATAGTTAATATTAAAAAATCACATACACAACCGAGTCCACATCGCTTTGATAAATCCATGGCTTGGATGAAAAAATAGCTTCGCTATGATCATTTACAAAATCTCCCAAATTTTTTAAACGTTCTTCAAATACAGGTAAGACTCTTCCATTCGCATCGATTGCAATATTTAGCACAAAGTTCCCGCCAAGACTTATAGTTTGAGCGAGTTGTGAAATCAGCTCGTCTGAAGAGTAGATATCATCCAACTAAAGTTTTTCTAGTCTATTCGGTTTGTTAAACTCAATAATACCTCCATAGTTCGTCGGTAACCGCGAGAGCTCTTGTCGGCAGAGACGACATTTTCCCATTTATGTGTTGGCATTGTTGTAGGCTTGTTTTGGCAGGTATAGAAGCCTCCGTGAGCGCAACTAGTATCGGAACCCCAACGATCATTTGTAACAACCGTATTTTTTACAGGACTAAAAGTTTTTTTAAATTCATAAAATGTTTTCTGGATTTTCAAAGTTTTCAAGATTTTCAGATTTTTCAGGTTTTCATGGGTCTAACTCGGGCCTATGCTCTTTTTTGTGGCGACCTAGGCCGGGAATGAACAGACTTTTTTAAGCCTAGCAGGTGCCTAAACTTTAAGAAAATCTTGTTTACCTTTGATTATAAAGCCATGCCAAGAATTCAGCGGATCGCCAATAAGTTGAATTTGGTTGGAAATTTCTTGACGGAATGCTCACTCCATCGGCCCATAATATTTCTGGTTGGTAATTTGATACTAGATCAATCAATTGAGGATACACAATATTCTAATTTTTATAAATAAATTAAATTTTGAAACAAAAATTCTACATTGACGTAATCTTGACTTCCCATTTTTTGATCGTCAATCATCAAAGGGTGGAACCATTCTAGCAGAGAAAAATACGCACCGAAGTGAAGCCCACTAGCATTAATAGCTTGTCGAATTTGGCCTAAAATTTACAGTTTTTTCGGGGCATTTCAGTAATTTTTTGAGGAGTAAAATTCAAAGGGCAAGACGGAGTTATCGGCAGTTAAGAAACAACTAGTGTAAAGCGTGCCTAATAGGGATATTTTTAGGCGAAGAACCTGTCGAAAAGAGTTGAAACACTTGCGCAGATCATCTCACTTCTGAGGGAGATGAGTCCTTTTATCTTATGAGTTCTCGTTCCAATCACTCCCAAACGGAATAAGCAGAATATCGCATGTAATTATTGCGATAAAAACATTTTTATTGTATTTAGAATGCTTAGCGTTTTTGGGTTGTTGGTATTTTCCAAAATTTTTATCTTTTTAGCGTTCCTTAAAATTCACACTTAAAAGAATCTAATCGGAATTCCTCGAAAAAAGTACTGATTTAAAATTTTTCCTACCCAAAAGATCTTTAGCGGGACCAACGTCTGCAGAATTCCAATTCCATTCAACAGCACTTGGCCAAAGTGCAAAGCCATCAGAATGTTTTGCAGTTAAGATAAAGTATCTGAGAAAAGAGTTTATTTAAAAGAGACTAATGGCCATTTTGAAGACCCGAGTTCAACGCGGCCATGCTGCAGGAACACGATCCCATCATTGTGTTGAATAAAGCAAACTTTTCAGGAAATATTTTTCTGAAATCCATATGACCGGAGCTGAACCTGGACCTTCAAAATGGCCATTTAACTAGCCAAATATTTTGCCTAGGGTATTTTTAGGAATAGGATTTTGAAAAGTGCTGTATAAACTCAAAACTTACTTTGCCCCAGAGCCCTTGATTAATCCAGCAAAGTAGTTTGCATCAAAGTCTAATGCATTAAACTAAAAAATTTACAATGAAGTAATCAAAAATTCATGCTTACTTGCTTAGCAAAATCACCATAAGTTGTACCAGGTTTATAGTGAGTTTGCACAAAGTTGGCTAGATTCGAATCATTCAATTCTTTCCACTTGAACCAGAACGCTTCATCTCCATATGCCGGCACAGAGTAAACTCCCCAATGTGCTTGCACTCCAAATTTCGCCTGGTCATACCATATGGGGAGAGGTCGGCTATCCAGAGAACTCCAATTCGCCTAAATAGAATCTTAAGGTCTTTGAATCATCGCTTGGTTTACCTGATATTGTTGAGCTAAAGATGAATGGACTAATAGGTAAAGAAAAGTTAAAAATTTCCAAATGTAAGACATTTCTAAACAAAATTCACTTATGAAAGGCAACTCGAGAGGAAATGTTGAAAAAAGCGAGGGACTTTATATCCCATCTAGAACTCATCAAAATACAAATTAAATCATTTATTAAATAATTCTCTATACTCCATTTCCCGGAAGTCTTTAACTTGGATTTGTTCATAAATCATAAAAGAAAATTGCATAAAAATCTTTCGAAAAATAAAAAAACGTTATCCAAAATACAAAGTTTTACTCATACAAATTTTTTTAAGAAAGGTTTTATGAAAAAACAAAATAACATCCGGAAAATATCCTTTGCCTAAAAATACCCATATTCAAAAATCTTTAGTCGTTGTAGACCGTTGAATATTCGATCGAACCTGTGTCTTTAAAACGGATATTTAGCTACTTGTCACTTGGCTATCTTTTCGGTGATTTTTTAAGGACGAAGTCCGGGAAACAAAGCATAAAAAAAGGATGTTAAAAATGTGATCATTTTTATCAAAAATTTTTCCAATCTATTTATGCAGCTGTACAAATCTTGAGATCATCACAAATTTGACCATGATTTTTACCGCTTTTCAAGTCCTATAATTTTCGTTGTTAGTTTTCTTACGGGTCCTTACGGTATAAGCTTTCGCGATGTTATTATTGACGATGCTTTTGCAACTGTTTTGGTCTTGAGATACTGCAAAAGTTCCACAATCGCTGAGAAGTTTAGTTTGCAAGTCACTCTGAGTTATGGCGTTATTCAGCGCATAATAGTTTACAGCGTTGATCATGATAAGTTGGCAAGTTTGACAAGAACTCTGTACGGCGACCGGATTATTCTGAAATCTTGGCTTTAAGAACTTTCAGGATTTCTAGAATATTCTGAATTTTTAAGGTTTTCTTGATTTGAAAGATTTTCAGAATTTTTGAGAACTTTCAAGATTTCTAGAACGCGCAGGACTTCTAAGATTTTCATGCAGCAAGCTTACATTATCATCGGCAACGTATTCAATTTTAAGAACAAGAATGCCGGAATTGACCGAGCTAGGAGCAAATTTTGTCCGACTAATTCGAGCAATGCTCGTTTGAATACCACCATTTACTGTCGTATAGTTAAGCTGAATGAACTGACCATTTGTGCTGAACAGTTTTACGGTAGTCTAAAAGTATTTATGAAAAAAAATCGAGAAAAGATTACCTGTGCTGTTGGTTTGAGTGAAGTTAATGTAACCGTGTTATTGCTAGGCCACTTTGTTATAAAAGCATAAACAACCGTATTGGCTTGTTGCTGGGGATTGAAAAACCTGTACGGATCGAATCCGCTCGTGTTTCTCAACTGGCTAGTGTACCTAAATATCGTTGTTAAAATTTGAACGGAGGCAGACCCCATGCAGAAACGCATGCATATTTTATATACTCACCAAATGGTTGACCCTTGCTCATTCAAATAAATCCATGGCTTTGTTGAGAATATTGCTTCGCTATGTGCATTTACAAACAACCCAATGTCTCTCAAGCGCTCTTCATATAACGGTATAAGTCTTCCATTGTGATCGGGTGCAATGTTTAATAGCAGATTTCCACCCGCACTTACGGTAGTTATCAGTGCCATTAGTGCATCTCTTAGGCTCATGTAGTTATTAAACTAAATTTTTGGAGTAGACAAGATTAAAGATATATAAGCTTCTGAGCCGTTTGGAAAAACTTTAAAAATCACATTTTTGGTATCTGTATACGCAAAAAATTCGAATACCGTAAAACTTCTAATAGAACCCCATGGGGCTCTATTAGAAGGTGTTAATGATTGTTCTTTTAAAAATCGAGTTTAAGTCGGATTTCTTCGAGCGACCACTTTTTAGATAGCCCTGAGGACAGGGAATATGCTATATAAAGAATTATTGAAAAATATTTTATTTTCGCTGAGTTATGGCTCTTTGAATTTGAAAAAGTTGAAAAAATGACATTTTTTTCAAAAAATCATATCTCCGTGAAATCGAAGTCATTATCAATAATTTCTTTTACATAATGTTCCTCATTCGCTTAGCTATCCAAAAAGTGGTCGCTCGAAAGAAATCGACTTAATTTTGATTTTTGGTGGATTTTTGAATGTAAGGCTAAAATTTTTTAAATTTTTAAAAAGTTCAAAAGGCCATATCTCGATGAAAATAAAATATTTTTCAATAATTCTTTATATAGCATATTCCCTGTTCTCAGGGCTATCCAAAAAGTGATCGCTCGAAGAAATCCGATTTAAACTCGATTTTTAAGATAATTTTTACGTTTACATGGGCTCTATTAGAAGTTTTACAGTATATATTTTTTCGACAAATAATTTTTTATCACCGTTGTCCAGGCTGACTGATTCATGTTTCTTTGTGTTGAGGGAAGCTTATGGGGTAACTGTAAGCGTTTATAAGCCTAAGCGTCTATAAGCCTATCCTGTGCAAGGTAAACTCAACCACAAGATCTTGTTTCCAACATTTTTATGAAAATCTATACAGGACACAAAAATAGGAAAAATTTTTTTTGCTTGCCTTTATCTTCCTATTCATTTTCAGGAAATAGGAAGAGAAAGGCAATATTCGTTGTTGGAGATTTTTTTAGTCTGTTCTATACATTGGGTCCGAAATTTAAGAAAGTATTAAAAACATACATTGATATTTCGGCTGAAACCCCAATATGCTGTTAGACTATGAGCATTTTCCCATTTGTGTGATTGCAATTGTCCTTAAAAATAATCACTTAATCATAACTATACAACAACTATCTCATACAACCCTCTCGTTCTACGTACGCTCACAAAATATCTCTAAGCTAACCCCTCTATTTTCAGGGGTTAACCCTCAAATCTGATTCGGGGGTTAACCCCGAAAAAACAGGCATTATCCCGTTTGATCTTTTGTCTCAATTTTCCGGTGCTGTATACCTGGATTATATCCATCGTGGCATGTATAATACCCTCCGTGCACACAATTTGTATCCATACCCCAACGATCGTTTGTAACGACGGTATCTTTTACGGGGCTAAAAATATTAACTCAATGACATTTGTAAAAAATTTTTTAACCTTTCATTATATAGCCATGCAATAAACTCGTCAGACTTCCAATATTTCCACGAATTTTCCCAATCCCCATCAACCCATACAACATCTGGTTGATAATTCGTCACTAAATCCTTTAATTGTGGAGTAGAGATCGTCTAAAATCGAGAAATAGATCAATTCAGAGTTTTCATTTTTACATCGACATAAACTTGTGTATTGTTTTTTTGATCAGCATTCCAGAGTGGATGATACCATGCAAAAAGTGAAAAATAAGTTCCAAAACGAACTCCACCAGCGCCAAGTATTCCGGCGCGAATTTCGGCTAAAATGATGTTTTATTGAAAATCTAAAAAATGGAATTATTTTTACCTAGAAGATCTCTTCCTGGACCCACATCCATTGCGTTCCAATTCCATGATTGCTTGTTTGGCCATAATGTATACCCTAAGATCATCCGGAGTTAAAGAAGGGTACATTTTGCGACCATTTGGGAGAAAAATTTTTTGTAGAAATGACACTATTGGGGGTAATTTGATGCGAGAAATCGATTGCGCGCATTCTCGAAGCGTAAAAACGCCATCTTGACTAAGAGCGTCAAAAATCCTATTCAACATTTAATGTAAGGGGCCATCCAGATATTACGTAATCAAGTAGGGAGAGGATAGCCAAATGATTACGGTAGATTACAAGGGGAGTCAAAAAACCCGAAAATTTTTATTACATAATATCTGGATGATCCCTAACAGGAAGAATATTATCATCAGTCGACGAGGGATCTCAGGCGACTACTGGATCTCGACCGCCGTCTTTCGATGATCGTGGTCTTTGATGACTACGTCAACCACTACGCCGCACCACGGATTCACAACGAGAATTTATCGCATTATTATCGCGTTGCGTTTTTAAAATTTTTCCGGGTTGCAGAAGGGAATGGGCAAAAAGAGCGACGAAAAAGATGAAAAAAGCGAAAAAATAGACAATTTTTCATGAAAACTTGGTCAAAATGGCGTTTTTACGCTTCGGGAGTGCGCGCAATCGATTTCTCGCATCAAATTACCCTCAATGGGTCATTTTTTACGAAAAAAAGTTTCCCTCAAATGTTCGCAAAATGCATACTCTTTAAATAAAAATTATAACCAAAAATTGAAAAAATTAATGCAGATATTTTGTCGTTACAAGCCGGCAGGATGATCTTGGTGTTACTACCATAGGAGTGGTGTGGAGTCCACGAAGGGTGGTCCACACTGTGGACCACCCTTCTCAGCTCTGATTCCTATATAATTGTAATGACAAAATACCTGAATTAATGTTTTCATCAATTTTTAGTTATAATTTTCACTTAATTTCGGATGATTTACTTACCTTCGTGATGTTTTGTCGTTATAACAAAATATCTAAATTACAACATTTTTCAAAAAAGATTGAAGAAGAAAGTTCCGACAAGATGGTTAAGTGGCAAGCCGATAAATAAATATTTTGATGACCCGAGTTCGACGCCGGCCGTATCTTTTCTTTCAGAAAAGTATTCCTAAATAGGCTGAAACAATTTTTTTAGGCGTATTTTATGTGAGGAACACGATCCCGAGATTATTTTTGCATAAAACCTTTATAAAAATTTTAAATTTTACTTCTACAAAATTTTGAATTTTTAAGAAAGTTGTTATGCAAAAATAATCATGACATTGTGCTTCTCGCTTGAAGATACCCCTAGGCAAAATTTTCAGCCGATTTGGAGACATTGTTCTGAAAATGACATGACCGACGTCGAACACTGGCCTTCTAAATGGCCATTTGGCGACTTGCCACTTGATCATCAAATTCATCGGCTCATTGTGTTTAGCTTTGACTCACTTAGCTCCAGATGACTTAATTATGTTACCAAACTTGGTAGCGTTAAAGTCGATGGCAGTAAACTAAAAAATAATTTCAAAATTTTCTTTTCATTATATTGCTCACCTCTGGCGCAAAATCTTGATAAGTAAAACCAGGTCTATAATGTGTCTCCATAAACTGTTTTTCACCCGGATTATTAATTGATGCCCAAAACCATTCACCACTAAACGAAGGAACCGAATAAACACCCCAATGACAAAAAATTCCGAATTTTGATTCATCATACCACAAAGGAAGTGGTCGAGCATCCAATGATTTCCAGTTTGCCTAAAAAGCTTTCCTTATACAGCTTGTCTTAATAAATTGTAAATAGCGGTTTTTGAGGATACCCCGGCTTCAGATCAGAGGGTAAAAAAGGGGTGGTACTATCCCAACCACTGGATGGTACACCCTACCATCCCGGGTGGTGGTGGATGGTACCATCCTTTCGCTTCCTGCCTTAGATGCAGTTTCTATTTTTGAAAATTCTTGTGGATTTGGATCCTATGCTCTTGAAAACCCCTAAATAGCGTAAAGATTTCCAAAATTGCGTTAAAACGTAAAGGTTGCTCCCCTGGTTCGAACCTGGACTATTTTTATTGAAAAGGTTCAAAATGGTTGGTTTCAATCAAAATAGCCCGGATTCGAATCCAGCCATGAGAGCAACTTTTTGTTTTAAAAGAAAAAACTTTGACGCTATTTGGGGTTTTCAGAGGCGTGGAATCCGAATCTGAAATTTAGTTTGCAGAACATTTTGTGAACATTTTATGTTGTGTTTTCTTTTTCTTTTCAAAAACAGTAAGAATGATAAAAAAGAAAATTACTTCATCTTGTTGAGCAATAGTAACACTAAATGTAAAAAATAACCATGCTAATAATTGACTCAAAAAACTATTCATGATTGTGTAATAGACAGACTAAAATTATATTTTAAGAAAAATTTTAAGTACTAACAAATTTCATAAAGTCAACTAGCGAATCTTTACATGCAGTCAACTCTCTTTATAGCGACTTCTTCGGGTTCGATACCAGGTGCCTAAATATTTTTTGCCGCAAATTTTTTTTGTGTGAACTTTTGACGCTTATAGGAGTGTTTTTTTACGCAGAATAGGATAGTGACATTTTTCGAAACAACCACGAGAGGACTTTCAACTTTTTTTCCAAAAAGGCTTATTTTTCGATTTTTGGAAAAAAGTTTTAAATAACCATGGATGTGTCAAAAAATAACATCATCATCGTGTTCAGCGGTAAAACATACATCTAGAAACATCAGAATTCGAAAAATATCGCGCAAAAATTCAAAGCAAAAAATATTTAGGGACCTAGTAGCGAGCCCAAGGGGTCACTATAAAGAGAGTTGACTATAGTAAATCGGGACAGGGATTTCTATATAGTAGCCAACAAAATCAGAAATCACGAAATTAACAAGGTCTGTTAAACATGACTATAGCAGTCTGTTTTCTAGCTCTAGTTAATTAGGTTCCTGAATGATGGGGATTTTTAGACCACAAGCCAAGAAATCCATTTTTAGATTTAAAAATGCAGTTTATCCGATTTCTCTAGAGTAGCATATAATTTAATATGGTTCCGCATGCTCACAACTGTACTGGGCACGTATATATTTTTATTTCGATTCTTATCGAAATTTGTTATGTATGTTTTTTCATAAAGGGCGTTATGTGATTAGCTAATTATTCAAAACAATCACATAGGAAGCACGTTTTGAAACGAAAAATTGTACAACGTTCTTATCGGAAAATTTAGTTTTTTTCCAATTATTATTATTTGAGCAATTTTTTTTATTTATTTATTTTTTTTTTGACAACTTTTTTTGAGAAACTTTATGGCCTAGGCCTTAAGGCTTATTTATTAGGCTTAAAGGACCAGTTCAGTCAGTTACAACCCTAAGAATAAATGATATATTCGGAAAGAGCATGAAAAATGGAGCATTTTTTGTTTTTACATCGTGTTCTGAATCGTTGTAATTTTCGAGATAATTGCATTTTGAATTTGTTACAAGCTCTTCATTGTAATACACAAACTTTTTTGAATTTTTTGCGGAAAAGTCGATTTTTGCATCGATTTTTAAAATTTTCATAAAATGAACATTGTAGCAATTTTTATAGCTAAATGAGACGAACAAAATGGCACCAAAATTATCCAATTTAAACATTGTTTTGGGTTATTGAAACGAAAATTCTGATTCATGTTTTCGTTTCAATAACCCAAAACAATGTTCAAATGGGATAATTTTGGTGTCATTTTGTTCGTCTCATTTAGCTATAAAAATTGCTACACTGTTCATTTTATGAAAATTTTAAAAATCGATGCAAAAATCGATTTTTCCGCAAAAAAGTTTGTGTATTACAACGAAGAGCTTGTAACAAATTCAAACGCAATTATCTCGAAAACTACAACGATTCAGAACATCCCGTAAAAACAAAAAATGCTCCATGTTTCATACTCTTTCCGAATATATCATTTATTCATAGGGTTGTAACTGACTGGACTGGTCCTTTAAGCGTAGGCCTAAGCCTTAAGGCCTAGGTCTAAGTCTAAGACCTAAGAATAAAATTTCCCAAAAAAAGTTGCCCAAATAAATAAAAGAAGTTGCCCGGTTAAATAGCATTGGTTTTTTTTAATATCGAAAAAGTCCGGAAAATCCAGAATTTCTTGAGAATACTGAAAATATCAAAAATTCTGAAAATCCTGAAAATTATGAAATCCGAGCCAATACCAGTATCGGAAAAACACTAATACTGGAAAATTGGGATCAGAGTTGTAGTGGAACAGTCAAAATGATCGGAATTCACCGGAACCGAAACATAGGAATTTAATTGAACCATATAGAACCGGAACTATTTCGATGGATGAACGGTGGTAAAAGGCGCGATTCGCCAATCTGAAGGCCTGGGTTCGATCCCTGCCATGTCGATTTCAGAAAAGTATTTCCAAAGTGACTCAAAATTTTTCCAAAGAACACAATCCCGTCGTTATTTTTGAATGAAAATTTTCTAAAAAGTTTCTAAACGAAAATTCGCATAATATTAAGGTTGTTTCACGAAACATCAAAAGATTTTACGTGCAAAAATAACTGCTCCGGTCCTGTATATAATCCAAAAGGCCTTTAATACAAATAGATAGGAAAGGTAAATAGAATTCGATAGAATTGGCTTTCTATTGTTATCAGTAGTTAGATACTAACAAGAAATGTTCTTCGTATGGAAAAACTAATACTCTAAATAAAAAGTGATTCTGACATTGTGTTGCATTAAGCAAGCTTTTCGGGAAATATTTTTCTGAAATCGATATGGCCGGAGCTGAATCTAGACCATTCAAAATGGCCATTTATCTAGCCGAATATTTTTTTTGGGTATTTTTAGGAATAGGATTTTGAACAATGCTGTAAAAACTTTTCTCAATTTACAAAATCAAAAAAATTTCCGTAAAGCAGAAATCGTAATTTACGGAATTAAACAACATTCCGTATACCGTAATTCTAGAAATTACATAAATATCATACTGTAAATAAACGGCATACGTGAATAGGAATCGCTAATTAGCGACTCCCCTCCCCAGGGGAGTCGCTAATTACTTTGCTCAACAATATCAAGCAAGTCCAAATAAGGACCCCCACGCAAGATCCCCCCTGTTGCGTGAAGGGGGGGGGGGTGATTGCGTTGAAGGGGGAGGGGTTTTGTAATGAAGAAAATCCTTATGAAAATTAATGTGGGGGACGTTATTTTGTTGCCCCCTGTCAGTGCTGTATTCGTTTACACGAACAAAATCGCTTCAAACCAACTTTTCCAGTACACTAATAATAGTTCCGGG
The DNA here is from genome assembly GCA_900406225.1 of Acrobeloides nanus. Classification (NCBI taxonomy): domain Eukaryota; kingdom Metazoa; phylum Nematoda; class Chromadorea; order Rhabditida; family Cephalobidae; genus Acrobeloides; species Acrobeloides nanus. Next base: position 11,416 of record OZJO01008629.1, read on the forward strand.
ATGAGCACAAAAGCAAAAATGTAGGCCATGTCAAGGGCTATCATATGCCACCAACCGATTTTTAATCCATAAGTGTATCCTCAAAATATTCGGGACTAAGCATTAAATAAACTTTATTACACATATGTGTACAACCAAATATCTCCACGTTGCAATTATGGATCAAAAATCGGTTGGTGGCATATGATAGCCCTTGGCATAGCCTACATTTTTGCTTTTGTGCCCATCCCGAAACTATTATTAGTGTACTAGAAAAGTTGGTTTGAAGCGATTTTGTTCGCGTAAACGAATACAACACTGCACCCTGTTAATAATTTTATTTGTAAAAAACCATAGTAACAAAAGCATCAAGTCTTTGACTTTTTGCACCACTATTTCCCCATTCATCTAAAATATTTTTTTATCAATTCAGAAGCTGATAAAGGGTTACTAAAAGATTCTGGAATTGTTTCAGCAGGCTTTTCTGCCTTTTCCTTAATTTTAGCCGTATCTGATATCGATTTTGTTTGGAAAGTAATTCTCAATCTCTTCATATTTTCATTCAGCTCTTCAGCATTCTTGCGTTTTTTAGCCTCTTTGAAATTTGCAATTTTGCATATTCTTTTTTGTGAAAAGATCTGACATGCGCATCCAAAGGGCCTAACGAACAGTCCTTAGCAAGCTTTACTTTTCGACTAGCAACATCGCTTGCGCATAAAAGTCCACTCTTTAGTAGTACCCGTAAAGAATGTACCCTAAGTTTAAAAGCCAATTTCTGTAACTTTCGACCCTTGAGTTAAGGCCAAGGGCACAGTCTGCAAAAGGTCTCCCGATCAATCTGAAAATGTTATAAACTATAGTTTTCAATTATTCTGAACAAATTTTATGCTAAAATTTTCTAAAATTTTCTTTATGCTAAAATTTTCATGGATCTCATTTTTCGGATGTCGATATCCTGCTACCGACCATGATTTTCGTATTCACGTTAGTTTCTAAAACTTCTGAAGCTTCTATCTCGCGTTCCCTCAAGGCTAGCATCATGATTTTGGTGTCATTGAATAGTTGGTGATGTATACTACAACTTTTATTTTGACCACGGGTATCCGTTTTCATCAAGAAAAAAAGTTTAGACATGAAAACTGAAAGTTTCTCGAAAAATTTTACCCTATTTTTTTGCTTTTTCGTCTCCTATCTCAGTCCATTTCTCTGGCCTCTCAAATTGGTTTCTAGAACTACATATTACGAGCTTTAAAATAAGCCATCACTCATGGGAAATGGATCAGACGAAGCCGAGAAAATCAACTAAAAAGAAATTTAACATAATTCAACTAAAAGACATTTGTCGAGAAATTTGCCATAATTTTTATATATTCGGAAAATTCATGAAAAATAGAGCATTTTTTGTTTTTACAGTAAATTCTGAATCGTTATCGTTGTCGAGATAATCGCGTTTGAAGCTGGCTATTTTTTGGAATTGGTTTAGAATTTGATTTCCCGCCAAAACCCTGATTTTCAATTTTGGCGGGAATTCAAATTCTAAACCGATTCCAAAAAATAGCCATCATGTTTTTTCGGCCTTCTCCCCCAAGGTTTCTAAAGTTACTTAAATTTAAGTAATTTACTTAAATTTAACCCTAAAAAGTTGCTAATTTAAGCTAAAATTAAGTATTTTACTTAAACTTGGCTCTAAAACTAGTGAAAATTTAGGTAATTTCTTAAATTTGCTTTCAAGAAACTTAAATTTGGTCCTCGAAAACTTAAATTACAATTTCATTTAGAAACCCTGTTCTCCTCATTTTCAAAAAAAGCATGGTCTAAAGAAAATCATTGGTCTCTCAAAAAATCCAAATGCTTTTAAAAAAGCGCATTCTGGCAACCCTGTACTAAATGATCATTTTTTTAAATTTTGGATAGAAATTTGTTTTACCCCCTATTCCTAATTTTTCCAGTAGGAGTACCCTCTCGATGTTGTACCAAAAGTCTTAGAATTTCGCTATCCACCCCTCCCCCCCCCAACTATTTGATTGATTGAACTTTTCAATATCTTTATATAGGCGTCATGAAATTCGCATAAAACTTTCTGTACTATAATATCATGTATAAAATAAATCGCTGCGCATGGTTTTATCNCCCCCCCAACTATTTGATTGATTGAACTTTTCAATATCTTTATATAGGCGTCATGAAATTCGCATAAAACTTTCTGTACTATAATATCATGTATAAAATAAATCGCTGCGCATGGTTTTATCTTGCTAGGAAAAATCGTTTTCGATGAAATTTTTTTCAAGAGAGTATAAGGGGCGCTCAGGAATATGATGGCGCAGTTAACTTTTTGAATAGAGCAGGTTTTCGTGTCGTTAGTCAACTTTTTTCAACTCAGGGCATGCTGAAAATTTTTAAAAAAATCGTCTTATTCCCCCCCCCTCCCCCAATTCAGCGCGGATTCGCCTGTTTACACTTCTACGGGGTTTTCCTACACGAAAAATCGATTCTTGGTGGAATTGGACAAAAAAATCTCCCTGCTTACCTACATCCCAAAATCTTAAAAAATTTCCCATCCCCTTACATCCCAAAATCGATTTTTTCGCCACAACATCCCTTCCTGAACTTTTCATCGAAAAATAACACCTGGAATCGATTCCTCGCACCGAAAAACCCCGAAAACACATTGCTGCCCTTTCCAGGATTCAATCCTGCTAAAATCGAATTTTTGATTCATTCGGCGATCTGTCTGAAGAAATTTGGAAGCGAATCTTTGCGAACGTCACACGAAGTGATTGTATCTCTGTATGCGTATGTGTCGTCAGTGGCAGCGTTTTATTGGAGACAGACCCAAGCGATTGGCACAACATAGCTTGTCGGCAAATTAATTAATGCTAAAGCAGGAAAAAACGTAGCTTGTCCAACTTTATGAGCAAATTAATGCTAAAGCAGGTGAAAATTATCTAATATATTAAGATAAGAACTAAATTTTCGAACATGCGCGCAATCGATTTTTCGCCTAGAACTTACCCTAAAAAGACGGTTTTTAGAAGAAAATCAGAAAAAATTTCGCGTTGAAACTCGGATCTACCCTGATTTTCAGGGTCAAGCTTAATTTTTCACGCTTCGAAAATGCGCGCAATCGATTTTACGCCTATAAATTACGCTGAAAAGTCAGTTTTTAGAAGAAAATCGGGAAAATTTTTTTCGATTTTTCGAGAATAGGCTATAAATGTTACGCTCCTTTAAAGGACCAGTCCAGTAAATCAAAAGTCCCATCAGAAAGTGCTTAACAGCAGGTACTTCACACCACATTGTTGGCAATATCTCAGCTAATTTAAAAGATTTTTTGACGCGTTTTTTTAATGAAAGCTAAGAAAATCCTGAATGAACGACACTAGTTTTTATAATAATTTGCAACTTTTTACTATTTCTATTTTTCATTTGAAAATTTGTTTTTGAAAAATGGCCATACTAGACATTGTTATGATTTATATAGAACTTGAAAGAACTTCGCGCCCCTTACATTTTTTAATCTTAGACTTCTAGCACCTGTTTAAACGTTAATTAATTTGCGCACAAAGTTTTTTTTAAAGAATATAATATATATAGAAAGAACAAAAATAGAAGCAAGCAATATAACAATACCACGAAAGAAGAAGAGAAAGAAAGAAATCATTGCAATCTCCTGTAGAAGGCTCCAGGACAATAATCTTTTCAATAGCCGGGTTTTCTTGCACGGCATTCTGTCTCACTTCCTCGGTATGCCATAAAGCACCATTGAATGCATACATTAATAGTGGTACTAAAAATGAATATTTTATATTGTCCATCTCTATACTTTTCGTCGCGCAATTTTGTCGTGCGATTAAATCGCGCAATCTCTCAATGTAATAATACCTTCATCGAAATGCAAGTAAATCGCGCGACAAAATTGCAGGCCTCTCTCTCTTTGGATCTCTGTATGTGTCGTAAGAGGCAGCATATTATTGCAGGCGGATCCAAGCGATTGGCGCAACGTAGCTTGCGGGCAAATTAATTCATGTTAATGCAGATGAAAATTTCTAATATATTAAGATACGAGAAAATAAATATGATTATTAGTACTAAATTTAGAGAGCTGTAACCAAAATTTTTTCAATATCCGGACAATGGTACTCAATCATTCTGCTTTTACTCTTGAAGATTTATATCATCCTGAGATAGCTCATATTATTAGTATAGTACAGTATATATGTTTTATTTTTAACACTCTCGTATTTGCTTTCACCTCATTTGTAGTGCTGAAAAAATCCCCGACAGAGATGAACACTTACAAATACATCATGTTTGTACAGATTCTTTGGACCTATTTCCTCGACATTGTCATAACCATATGGCAACCTATATTCCTTTTACCGTATATTTTGGCTTACTCAGAAGGAATTTTGAAGGTTGGAGCTGCATCTACTTTTATTGGATTTGAGATTTTAGTCATAATCACTGCTAGTTTAGTGCATTCACTTGTCTATGGGCTAGTCTATCGTATAGTGCAAATTTTTTATAATACCAAGATTTATTGGTATTTTTCTAATAATAAAAATGTATTCATTTCTTTCATGATTAGTTGTTTAATATTTGTTATTTATTTTAATAGTAAGTTTATGCAGTGTATTGACCCCACTCTTCCTTCAAAGTTTCGGAGGGGGGAAATTTATATCTTTTTTGATCGGCGCACATATTAAGCTAAAAAACGTTGATGTTGTTTGAATGGCCCTCTCTAGACTTAAATCGCGAGCGACGCAACGAGAACAAATTTTGTCGCGCGATTTTGTAGCGATCCTTTCTACACTTCAAAATTTCAACTAAAAAAATCGCGCGATTTTTGTCGGACACAAAAACTTTTTACAAGACCGTGTGGTGTAGTGGTTAGCACGGCAGACTATGGCTGTAGATGACCAAGGTTCGATCCCCGACGCGATGCGCGACGAAAAGTCTAGAGAGAGCCAATGTAAAATATTCATTTTTAGTACCACTGCTAATGTATGTGTTCAATGGT
>OZJO01008630.1:0-20817 GCA_900406225.1 Acrobeloides nanus
TTTTCAATACCGAAACCGATGATGAGCATGCTTTCGTTGGCTGTTCCAGTCGTTGGGAATAGGGGAAAATATAAAATTTAGTTGAAATCTTTTTAGTTGCTTTTAACCTTTATTGGATATTCTATATTATATATATGTTGTAGCCGATATTGAATTTCAGCCGATCATGAATCGGCTAGCCGATTTAGGATATTCAAGATTCGTTAGCCGATTTGGGATCATGTATCTTGATTCTAAATCTCCGGCTATTCTTCTAGGCTTAGGCCTAAGCCTAGGCCTATGCCTAGGTCTAAGCCTAAGCCTAGAAGAGTAGCTGGAGATTTAGAATCAAGATCGATGATACTAAATCGTCTAGCGAACCTTGAATATCCTAAATCAGCTAGCCGATTCAGGATCAGCTAAAATTCAATATCGGCTACAACACATATAATCAAATTTATCCTATATCGAATAAACTAAATAGATGTGTACAAATCTTTAAATATTAAACACGCTAATTCTGTTGGTTGAATTTTTAAGAATAATTTTTGGATCAGTTCTCCATAAACAAAGGAACCATTCAAAGAATGTTGAAAAAATTGAAATAAGGTCTATTGAAGAGGGTGACATTTATGGCCTAATCGAAGAAAAAATTTTTTCTAAAAAGATCATTTTTAGGGGTAAAATCATGCAAGAAATCGATTGCGCGCATCGCCAAAACGTGAAAATGTCATTCTGACCCTGATTCAGGGAAGGAATCAGTATACTGAAGCGAAAACATTTTCGGATTTTTATGAAAAAACCGTCGATTCTTAAGTTTTTCTAGGCGGGGAATCGATTGCGCGCACTCCCAAACCGTGAAAATGATCCTGATTCAGGGAAAAACCAAAAATCGCACTTTCAAAAATCAACTCTAACAACGTTTGTATAACTCTCTTTACGTAAATAGATTGATTTTTACTTCAAAACACCGATCACTTCCCTGAATCAGGATCAAGGAAGCTCTTTCATGCTTCGGAAATGCGCGCAATCGATTCCCCCGCATAAAATTGCCCCCATATGGGTCATTTTTACCAGAACTGTCGAAAATCCTCGTTTATCACGGCGTGGAGGCTTCCAATATCTAAATAGAGTGATATCGTTTCATATCTAAATATGATGGTCAACCCCCTCCCCGTTTTTGACTTTATAAAAAGGGTCAAAAACGAACCTTGTGCAGAGGCTAAAGACCAAAAGCCGTGTTAATATAACCCAGTATAGGTGGTATAATAACCGATTTCGAACCAAAGAATTACATAGTTGTTTTCAGTGTACAAGTGGTTTGCCTTTACTTTTTTGGTTCGATAAAAATAATAATTTCGACGCCTGGAAATCTCCGCTCTTTTTCATTCTTTCACATCCATAGCCTCAAGGAAAGAATGTCATCATATTCAAATCAAACTTTTACCATCGTTTCATTTTTCTCTGTCGATGAATTCTTTCTCTTATTAATGGCTTAACAAAAACATTTCTTGCCTTTGAACGGTTATCTGGATCAGTCTTATTCATCAAAAATCTCTATATTTTTCTATAGTTTATTTTACATTTGAAATATCTAATAAGATGTACCCCAAATTTGGTTTAATCAACCTTATCCCAGTCGAAATCATATGCGATACTATGAAGTTTCTCGATAGAAATGCACTTGAAAAGTGTCAGCTTGTTTCTCACCATTGGAACACCATTATAGCTCGTAAGTGACTTGAAAGTAATCAATACAAAGTCCAGTTTGTACAAGAGAACTACAGGGAGGTATTGGATCGTTATGAAAGCTTTTGAAAATTGCATCATTTTTGAAGCATGAAAAATTTTGCCTAATCTGATTAAGGCAATTTTCGTTTTAATGCATCGCATTGTTACATGATTCAGGGTCAGGTGAGCTATTTTGGATTTCCGTTTAATATTCCTTTTCCTGGGGTAATTTTATGCGAGGAATCGATTGAGCGTATTCCCGAAGCGTGAAAATTCTTCCCTGACTCTTAATCATGAGATTTTCGCTTCAATGCACTCACTCCCTTCATAAATCAGGGTCAGGGAACCCCTAGGGCACAATTTATACGAAAAATTAACATTGTGTTTGTTATGTTAAGTCGAATTAAATGTTAGCACAGAAATTCCGTACCACCCTGTATCAAGACTTATATCCCCCTTTTTCATTTCTATGTCAATGTCAACATAAATTTCATTTAACACTTCGTGGGTATATTTTTGGCCCGCATTTCACGTTGAACACAATGGTGCAAAAATAAATTCAAAGAAAGTTCTCCCTAGTGATCTAGAGCCCTATCTTTGAGAGGGTACCCTCTGAATTTTAACGTTTTATTCATTGCTCCACGTAGGAATTGATTGGTTAAGTGGTCATTGAGTCCTATGGTCCGAAAATCCGAGTATGTCGTAATGTTATTTGAAAGAATTGCAAATAACTTTTTAATAACATGGATAATTGCTATAGGTGTCTATATAAAAGTTGTAGCGCTGATTTCCAGCTTTCTACTGAGTGATCAACTATCTCTCTTTTCAATTCCCATGCGGAATTATGTCTAAAACGATAAAACATTAGAATTCAGAGGGTTATATTCTCGAAGATTGGGCTCTAGACTACCCTGGGAGAACTTGTTTGAATTTATTTTTGCGCCATCGTGAAATTCTGGCCAAAAATATACCTGTGTTCCGAACAGCTGATGGAGTGTTAAAACTTTTAGAAAATGCTTTTCAACTACCACTTCGATTATTAGGAGAATTGAGTATTCTCCATTATTTTGAAAATTCGGATTTTCGAACTTATTTTTATACACAAGGTAACAATTTTAGTTTTAAAAGCACTGATATTTGTTGTGGCTCTTAACCCTCCGACAACTGAGCATAAATTCTTATGAATTTTTGAATATTTTCAAAAAATCGGGCAAAAACAATTTGACGACGACCGAATCCGGCATCATCAGGATCAAAACGAAGAGCACATCCATCAATCTATACCGTTTTTTATGCGAGGAATCGATTCCGCGCATTCCCGAAGTATGGAAGCGCATCCTTGAGTCAGAGAATAGTGTTGGTGTATTGAAGCGAAAATCGAAAATTTTTCTTTTTTTGCTCGTACACCAACTCCGTCCCCCCGAATCAGGGTTAAGATAATCATACTTAGAAAATGTGCGCAATCGATTCCCCGCATAACCCTGGGCGAAAGTAGGAATTTTTTTATTTTCGCGTCAATACACCGAATCTATTCCTTGAATCAGAGTCAAGGAAGCGTTTTCATGCTTCGGGAATGCGCGCAATCGATTTCTCGCATAAAATTACCCTTAGGAATGTATTTTTTTAAATTTTCAAAAAAAATTTTTCGGAGAACGGACTCCGATTGTTACCCCCCCCCCCTTTAAGGTAAAAAATTGGTGGAATCCTTTAGTAAAAGCAAAAATTTTTATAGAACCAAGTGAAGATGAATCTGTCAAGCTCGACGAAATTACATTACCCCTAATTAGAACTTCTGTATTTTATCAATTTTCCATAAATATCAATGAAAATTTCAACAAGTTAATCGAGAAGCTGGATGAAATCGTTAGATCAGCTGGTACTAGAATAAAGCTAAAGCAAGCTTATTGTGGCAATACAGACAAGATGTTTATGGAAAATTTTATCAATTCGTTTGCAGCCATATTCACACAATATTTGGAAACAAATGACCTGATTCTAAGTTTTGTTCTACTATCATTCCGCATATTCATTTCGAATCAACACCGTTGGGAAAATTGTAATATGCCCAAAATGATAAGGCTGGATGCAAAGTACTTTGTTTCATTAAAATTTTAAAGGACCAGTCCAGTAAGTTACAATCATATGAAAAAATGATATATTCGGAAAGATCATGAAAAATGGAGAATTTTTGTATTTTTAAGCATGTTCTGAATCGTTGTAGTTTTTGAGATTGTTACAAGCTCTTCGTTGTAATACACAAACTTTTTTGAATTTTTCTGCGGAAAAATCGATTTTTGCATCAATTTTTAAAATTTTCATAAAATGAACATTGTAGCAATTTTTTATAGCTAAATGAGATGGACAAAATGACACCAAAATTATCCTATTTGAACATTGTTTTGGGTTATTGAAACGAAAACATGAATCAGGGTTTTTGTTTCAATAACCCAAAACAATGTTAAAATTGGATAATTTTGGTGTCATTTTGTTCATCTCATTTAGCTATAAAAAATTGCTACAATGTTCATTTTATGAAAATTTTAAGAATTGATGAAAAAATCGATTTTTCCGCAAAAAATTTTAAAAAGTTTGTGTATTACAACGAAGAGCTTGTAACAATTTCAAACGCAATTATCTCGAAAACTATAACGATTCAGAACATGCTGTAAAAACAAAAAATGCTCCATTTTTCATGATCTTTCCGAATATATCATTTTTCATATGATTGTAACTTACTGGACTGGTCCTTTAATGTACAGTTTAGCAACTTGACAGAGTTTCTGGATGATATATATGTTTGGTCGATAGATGATAAAAAACCTATTCGAGCGGAAGAAATTATTGAGTTTATTGAGAAGAGTAATCAAATTGATTGCTATAAATTAAGTATGGACGAATTTCATGGTAAATTTCCAGAAGAATATTTTCAGGTATTTATATACAAGGTGCCCCAAAAAGGGCAATTTTTGCTACATTTTTCCCAAATTTTTTTCAAGTTTTTAAAATTTCCGCAAAGTAATCCTATAGGGAGTTTTTCTTTAAAGGTGGGGGGGGGGTCCAACTTAGGGCTGGGTAGAAAAATTTTTTAACAAGTGACCCTCTAGGGGTAATTTTATGCGAGGAATCGATTGCGCGCACTCCCTCACCATGAAGACGCTTCCTTGACCCTGATTCAGGGAATGGGGTGGGTGTATTGAAGTGAAAATAAAAAATTTTCGGGTTTTTATGAGAAAACCGTCGATTCTTAGGTTTTTCTAGGCGGGGAATCGATTGCGCGCACTCTCGAATCGTGAAACGCTTCCTTGACCCTGATTCAAGGAAGGGATCTGTGTTTTGAAGCGAAAATCAATCTATTTACGTAAAGAGAATTATATCAAAACAAGGGTTTTCAAGCATTGAAAGTGCGATTTTTGGTTTTTCCCTGAATCAGGATCAAGGAAGAGTTTTTCAAGAGTTCGGGAGGGCGCTCAATCGATTCCCCGTCTAGAAAAACCTAAGAGTCGACGGTTTTCTCGTAAAAATCTGAAAATGTTTGATTTTCGCTTCAATACACCCACTCCATTCCCTGAATCAGGGTGAAGGAAGCGTTTTCATGCTTCAAGAATGCGCGCAATCGATTCCTCGCATAAAATTACCCCATTTGTTAAAAAAATTTCAAAAGTTTTTCTACCCGACCCCAAGTTGGACCCCCCTCCCTCCCTTTAAAGGAGGAGTCCAACTTATGGCAGTGTAGAAAATTTTTGAAATTTTAAATGACATATCTGAGATAATTTTATACAAGAAATTGATTACGCCTATTCCCGAAGCGTGAAAACACTTGCTTGACCCTGATTCAGGGAAATTGATTCTGTATATTGAAGTGAAAATCAAATTTTATTGGCTTTTTAGCTTGAAATCACTTTATGTGGTTAATTTTATGCGGAAAATCGATTGAGAGATTTGATGAAGCGTGTAAACGCTTGCTTGACCCTGATTCAAGTAAATCAGGGTCAAGCAAGTCTGTATATTTCACTTTGATATACCGATTCCATTTTCATGAATCAGGGTCGAGCAACCGTTTTCACGCTTCGGCAATGTACGCAATCGATTCTTCGCCTAAAATTACCCCCAGGAAAGTGATTTCAACCTAAAAAGCCAATAAAATTCGATTTTCGCTCCAATATATAGACTCAATTTCCCTGAACCAGGGTCAAGCAAGCGTTTTCATGCTTCGCGAATGCGCGGAATTCTCGCATAAAATTACCCCTAGGAATGTATTTTTACAAAAAATTTTCTACCCGGCCCTAAGTTGGACTCCCTCTTTAAGAAAAATCGATTGCGTGCATTGCCGGAACTTGAAAACTCTCCCCCAGACACTTGACTAACCTATTTTCGCTTCAATACACACATATTTTCTGAATCAGTGATTCATAAGTGTTCACGCACCCAGGGCGAGTTGATCGATTTACGAGGTTGTTTCTGCAAAAAATGACTTTCAGACCTCAAATACGAAGTTAGTCATAGAAAATGGTTATAAAATAAAAAAATTGAAGGAAATTGAACAACTTTGTAATCTTTGCTGAATAACTTAGTTAATTTTGCGAAAATTTGTTAACTTTTTAACGAAATCAATGGAAAAAAACTGGTTTTCGGGTCCTAAATACGAAGTTGGTACCTAATTTTTGACCCCTTACGACGAAGTTAGGAAGGATGAAACCCTCCCATTGGGCAGGCATACCCTGATTCAAGAAGGGATGTGTGTATTGAAGCGAAAATAGGCTAATAAAGTGTCTGGGGAGTGTTTTCAAGTTCCGTCAATGCTTTACGATTTTAGTTTTTCTTGAAAACTTCTCAACCGGAAAGACTAATCAAGAAAGTTCAAGGTAGATTTTTAAATATCATATATAGATTCAAAAGATTATGTTAGGATTTTTTTCAAGTCATCTTGCATATTCAAGTCGTGTCGAATATGTCGAACAATCNCAAGAAAGTTCAAGGTAGATTTTTAAATATCATATATAGATTCAAAAGATTATGTTAGGATTTTTTTCAAGTCATCTTGCATATTCAAGTCGTGTCGAATATGTCGAACAATCCAAAAAATTCTTTGATCATACATTTCACTTCAACTCAAGTTCCTCGATCTCTTCAAATGGAATATATGAAGCAAGTAGAAAAGATGGATGGACCATTCAAATCGAGTTTCAAAACCATTATTATGATTTAAATATAGATATTTTTAAAAAATGATATGTTCTATTGTTTTTTTTCGCCCCATTTTCCCCCACGATCACATTTCCCCCCACCAACTTGCCCTACGTATGAAAATTCGCATAATTCACAACGTGGAGCAAGTTGAGAAATGTAATCGTGGGGCACGATACCCGAAAGTTATAAAAAAAAGTCCGACGGGAACAATCATGGTTAGGACTCTACGATTGCATTTTGAAGTTAGCGGGTTCGAATCCCTAAGCCTAATCCCTTCAATTTCCAATGCTTTCTTTAATCAGAATTAAAAGTTTTTTCGACCCCCGTCCCTCTAAAAAACATTCCAAAAAAGGATTTTTTGATTTGTGAAAAATTTTTTTCTAAATCATGAAAAATGTGTAATCTCTCCTAAAAAATATTCTTCAACAAGGTGTCCAAAATCATGTAAAGAATAGGCTGCATTGGTGTAAATCAATTCCATTACAAGCCCTTGAATAAAATTATGATGAGAACAAATAAAGATGAAAAGTTCCGGTTGGTCATGCATCTAAAAAATTTTGAAAATTTTGGAAAAATATATCACCTCTCCTAAAAAATAACAATAAAAATTCAAAAAATGCAATTTTAATGACCTTTTTTCAAGAATCCAGTCGACTCAACTGAAAAAAGTCCTTTTTTCAGTGCCATTCATATCAAAAATACTGAAAAATGAAAAAAATAATAACAGGAAAATTGTTTACGACCAAAAATAGATATATGCAAAAAATTTCATGAAAATCGGAAATATCAAGTTGTTGAACAAGAACTTATGTTCAAGTTCAATATGGATTTCATTTTGAACGTGAACTGAAGTTCAACATGAGCTGGATGTTGAACTTAAACTTAAAACGTCATCAACCACTCGAACAGTTTTCGGCATACACAATAACGGGATGGAACGGACGTTCAAACAACACAAGAACGGGATGAACAAGAATGGGATAAGAACGGGACGACAAAAACGGGATTACGGAACGCGATGTCGATAACAGGACGACAATAATGGGAGGAATTTGTGAGCCCATTCTCATACTTTTTTAATCCTAAAATTGGCTGAATTTTTCCCATAAACCCCTATAAAATTGTCGAGAAAATGTGGTTATACATGGTCAAAAACCTAAAAATAAAAAAGTTAGAATCATGTCATTTTTCGAGCCGTTTGCACTCGTGCCGTTTGTTTCTTACCATTCGCGTCGTCCCGTTCTTGTCATCCCGTGTTATCGTCCTGTTCTTGTCGTCCCGTTTTATTGTCCCGTTATTGAATATGCCCAGTTTTCCTTCTCTTGCAAGGGAAGGGTCGCAGATGATGGTCGAGAATTTCAAAAACTCATGTCTATTATTACATATGAGTTCTTAACTAAATTTTTTGAATCTGGTCGAACTGTGAAGACTTAGAGCACTTTTGAACATTGCAGCAAAAACGCAATTTTAATACAAGTTGAAATCGAAGCTCTATGTTAAGGCGTCTAGATGGTCTAGTGGTAAAGGCGTTAGACTATTGCCCTAAAGGCGTGGGTTCGGTCCCGCACAGTGACCAATTATTTTTGTCTGTTTCAAAACTTTTAATTTTAAAAAACCAACTCAACAATTCGAAATTTTGATTTTTTTAAGGAATTTTGAATCTTTTCCTTAAAAAATTTTTAGCACCATGACGGTTAATCCATCGAATATAGTAGATTTGTTACGAGAGCACTTTGCATACTTTCGACCTACTCTTGCAAGGAAGATAGACTTCTAGCTGAAAGAATCATATAGTATTTTTCGTCAAAGATTTTTTTCTTCTATAAAATTTTTCCGATTGAATCAGGAATTAAAGAAGAATTGGGTAATTTCCGGAAGAAAATTTTTTGTCGAGTTTAGTCAACGTTAAGTGGCGGTAACCGGGGGTCCAAATTTGGAGTGGTTACCGACACTTAATATTTCTTTGTTGAAATGTTGACCACGCCAAGTGACAATCCAAAAGGGAACTTGCTCCAAAAATTTTGTACTTTTATTTTTACCCTATTTTTATGTACTTATCACCTACTTTTATTTGGCTAATAAACTAGGAGAAAAATTTTGGTACCTGGCTCCACCTCCTTTACAAGTATTCAAAAACTCTCAGAAAATCTGTCTTAAATGAGTGTTTTCATAAAAAAATTTCGACGCGTCGATCAAAAAAGGTCGCCAACTATAATTTTTAAAAATTTGGAAAAAATTAAAGGACTCTTAGGGTGCGCGCTAGCTGTTGTGCCGCGCGCGGCAAGACGTTAGCAGTTGTGCTGTTGCACTACGGCACAACGTTAGATGTGCCAGTCGTGCCGCCGTTCTAAAACGGCGGCACACCTCGTGGCACAACAGCTAGCTCCCACCCTTATGATTTTTAAAAATTTTTCCAGCCAAGCCCCCCTTCTCGAAATGGATACGGCCCTGGCGTCAATCTCCTTCTTTCATCGTCCCCAACAATTTTTGCAACCACTGAGGAGCATCAGTTTTAAACACGTTAGCCTCAGTTATATATAAAACTGAGGAGCCTCAGTTTTAAAGTCTGTTTTTCTGTAAATCCTGAGTTCAGGATTTTCAGATTTTGAAAAGTTACAGAGCGTTTTTTCCGATTGGCATTTTGAAAACTTTTTCCGAAAATCCTGAACTCGGGATTTCCAGAAAAACAACCTTTTGAGGAAAAAGTTTCAAAATGCTTCTCTTCCGCCAGTTTTCATCCGTTTTTGATGATCTTGAGCTTAAAAAAATCCTGAAAGTTTACAACGTTACAAACTGATTTTGTCGATTTTTATTTAAAAAAATAGTTTTCTTGACATCTTTACAAACACAAAATGAGGCAAAAAGAAATGTTCTCCACCCGGATTTGAACGGCTCTAGGAACTTTGCCAACGGAATTTTGCCAATGCAAAAAGCGGACTTTTGCCAAAGATATGAAAATATTGATTTTTTTATGTTTTGTCATTGGCAAAAGTCCGTTGGCAAACTCCTAGTGCCATATTTTCATATCGTTGGCAAAAGTCCGCTTTTTGCGTTGGCAAAGTTCCTAGAGCCGATTTGAACCTACGCCTTCGAAATGGAGTCTAACAAATTGCGCTACAAATCTTGAACTCGGGATTTCCAGAAAAACAGACTTTAGATACGACATCGGTTCCACTTCTAAAATTTGTTCGTTTAAAGCATTGATTTTGTTAAAATCTTGATGTTTAAACATAAAGCAGCGCCCCAAAACCATTTGTTACCTAGTTCATTTGTTTTTTTGCCAATTTTTAAACATGGATTTGCATATTAATTGATAATGCGTTAGGATCCAATTCACATCACATCATTATTTTCACCGCATTTTGTCACAGAAATTTGTAATGAAATTTTTTGAAAAAAACAATCCACGAAAAATTTTTCGTGAAAAAATACCTAGAAAAAGTACTGCGAAAAGTCTTTTTGGATATCAGTGAATGAATTCGATCCTATTATCAAATAAAACTAACATTTAGTTGTCAAGCTTTAGAAGTTTGTTAGTGCGAGAGACAGATTTTGTGGCAAAAGTATTATTTTCGACGTTTCGCCTCAAGAATCTCCGAACAAGACCAATCGGTGCAAGAGTAAAGGTTAGTGCGTTTATTTAAATTTTACAGTGTTTTCATTCAAAAAATTTTGACGCGAGGATCGCGTCGATCAAAAAAGGACGCCAACTCTAATTTTTTAAAAATTGGAAAAAAATCCAAAGGGAGGACCCTTATGATTTTTGAAAATTTTTCAAGCCAGCCCCTCCCCAAACCTTGATACGGCCCTGGTGTCAATCGTCTTCTCTCATCTTCCTCAACAATTTTTGCAATCGCACTGAGGAGCCTCAGTTTTATACACTTTAGCCTTAGTTATATAATACAGAGGAACCTTAGTTTTAGATACGACATCGGTTCCACTTCTAAAATTTGTTCGTTTAAAGCATTGATTTTGTTAAAATCTTGATGTTTAAACATAAAGCAGCGCCCCAAAACCATTTGTTACCTAGTTCATTTGTTTTTTTGCCAATTTTTAAACATGGATTTGCATATTAATTGATAATGCGTTAGGATCCAATTCACATCACATCATTATTTTCACCGCATTTTGTCACAGAAATTTGTAATGAAATTTTTTGAAAAAAACAATCCACGAAAAATTTTTCGTGAAAAAATACCTAGAAAAAGTACTGCGAAAAGTCTTTTTGGATATCAGTGAATGAATTCGATCCTATTATCAAATAAAACTAACATTTAGTTGTCAAGCTTTAGAAGTTTGTTAGTGCGAGAGACAGATTTTGTGGCAAAAGTATTATTTTCGACGTTTCGCCTCAAGAATCTCCGAACAAGACCAATCGGTGCAAGAGTAAAGGTTAGTGCGTTTATTTAAATTTTACAGTGTTTTCATTCAAAAAATTTTGACGCGAGGATCGCGTCGATCAAAAAAGGACGCCAACTCTAATTTTTTAAAAATTGGAAAAAAATCCAAAGGGAGGACCCTTATGATTTTTGAAAATTTTTCAAGCCAGCCCCTCCCCAAACCTTGATACGGCCCTGGTGTCAATCGTCTTCTCTCATCTTCCTCAACAATTTTTGCAATCGCACTGAGGAGCCTCAGTTTTATACACTTTAGCCTTAGTTATATAATACAGAGGAACCTTAGTTTTAGATACGACATCGGTTCCACTTCTAAAATTTGTTCGTTTAAAGCATTGATTTTGTTAAAATCTTGATGTTTAAACATAAAACAGCGCCCCAAAACTATTTGTTACCTAGTTCATTTTTTTTGCCAATTTTCACATGGATATGCATATCAATTGATAATGCATTAGGATCCAATTCACATTACATCATTTTCACTAATTTTGTTTGCACTAGGTATTTGGTTACGGTTATTGTTTCTATATTCAAAATTGCCGTTACCATTTTTGAAATTTCAAAACATGAAAATGTAGGATATAAAAATTAAATAGTCGTGTGTCAAAAGTAGAAATGTTGTCAACCAGTGAAAATTTGAATAATTTTGAATTTAGAAACGGTAACCGTAACCAATCGACTCGTGTCATTTTTTCACAGAAATTCGTAAGAAAAATGTTTGAAAAAAACAATCCATTTTCGTGAAAAAATACCTAGAAAAGTACATTGAAAGTCTTTTTGGACATCAGTGAAGTGAATTCGATCCTATTATCAAATAAAGCTAACGATTTATCTTTGATGTAGACTTTTTCTATAGAAATAGTAAAAATCCTTTATCAATTGTATGCATACGACTCCAGAAAATTCTTCATCCGAAAATTTTTAGAATATTTTAGCTTTATCAAATTGAAATGCCTACATTGATCAACGTGGAGAGTAGCCTTTCTCCTTATTTGACGACAGTTGTAAGGAGGGGAACACAAAATTGGCTAGAACTGTAAGTTCGTAGCCATTTATTATGGCTATTTCATTGTTAAAAATCTTTGGTTATTTAAAAAATATGTAATTTCATTTATTGATTATTTTTTACATAGCTATACCTTGATTTCTTTGCAAATATTTGGATTCTTTATTAAATCCATCTTTTGTATTGACACTTTGTTTTTAGTACAACGGACCAGAAAAGTAAGCCGAGTGATTTAGCTGAGTTCTTAATTCTTCTTTCTGATTTGAAAAATGAAGGCTTTTTATGGATGGCTGGAGAACCTGGTTCAAAGGTTTATCACAATATGGATTGCCCTGAAGTTGAGAAGATTACTTTAAGCATCGAAGATGGCCCAATTAAAAAAGTTCTAAACGACAATGTTTATGTTGTAATTTTGTTCCGTGTTAAGGTTAGTTTAAACTGGAAAGTTTAATTTATTATGTTTTAATTTTTATGTATTTTTAATTTTTTGTCATTTGTAAAATTTAGCGGAATTTTATACTCGAAAAACTTTTTCGATTAACTGATTGAACCAGGGAAATATATAGAATCGAAAAGCAAGACATGAAATTCAAAAAATACGCTGTTTTAGAGGCTGATTTCGCGTAATATGAAGTATTTTGGCCATGGGGAGCACGATGCCGGCATCGTAATTCAAATTTGACTTTAGAGGGAAAATTTAAGGGTAAAAAAAATCCGACTAAACACTATTTTTTTCAGAAAAATAGTGTTTAGTCGGATTTTTGTCCCCCATAAAAAATTTTTGGCTACGTCAATGTTTATGCCTTAAACAATTTTAAAATAGGTCATTTTGATTCTTCCATTTTTTTGTGTGTTTTTTATTCATTACTCACTTTAATTTTTTAATAAAATATGCAATTTTTGAAATTGCCTCCTAAATATGGTTTTTGAGCATGCTCTTTCAGAAAAAATATTGTTGAGTCGGATTTTTTCATTTGAACCCAAAAATAAAATGAGGGGATGCCTTATTGATATGACGTGTACTATATTATTGTTTAAGCATGCTAAATTGTATTTTTAGAAGGCTAAAGAAGGCGAAACAGTGGCAAGTTCAAGCTAGAATCCGAAGAAAAATTGCTGTTATATTTTATCAATTTTATGACTTTGTGCTATTTTGACTATTTTATTATTCAATTTTTAACTAGGAGCTGAAAAAATTCTTTTAAAAATTAGATAGTTTATCATAATTATTTTATAAATGATGAAAAACTTTTAATTTTTATAAAATTCTAAGTTGGAGAATCTAAATTGTCTTCAACAGATCTTTTTAAATTTGATTTTTTGACGGGTAATTATATAAACGGTCTATTTTTATTTGACGGGTTTTGTGATACATCTTTGTTGTTACCGATTTCATATTTTTTATAAAATTGTCACAGAAGTCCATCTTTCTTTTAATTATCCTTTATTTTCTGATGCCTTGATTACCAGAACGAACCCAAGAGGCCTTCTTCAGCACACAAAAAAATTTTAGAAAAAGGCTTTTTCCTTGTACAAGTTAGTAAAATTGATCTAAAATTACCTCTTGATTTGGTGCTCTTACCTTCGAGCATTTTCTCTCTACGTATCAAAAATATGAAACTCGATTACTTATTATTATAGCTGGTAATCATAGCTTATTTATCTATGCTAAAATTACTGTTTTTATTATTATGACTATGACGGTATTATGTGTTTTTGACTTGTTCATGTTTTATGATTTGAATATGTTTTATGCCTTATTATTTTATGCGAGCCCCAGTGGCCGTAAATAAAGTTTATTTATTTTAAGATATGTAATGGCCATTTTAAGCGAAAATCCTTTTTCATGTAACATTTTATACTTTTTTTTGTAACATTTTCGACGGTATTTTTCTTGTAAAATTTTTACTTTTTTTAGGCTTAAGCTTAGGCTTAAAAATGTTACAAGGCAAATATTATCATTTATTCAACATGGAGCTCTTCGACTAACTTTAGTTTTCATCACTTTTTATGAAAACTTTTTATCCTTTATATAAGAAAAAATATTTGCGAAAATGAAAAATGATAATTTGGTTTTTATACTATATATGAAGTTGAAAAAATTTTACAACTTGTTATACAATATAATAACATTCTGTAACAGTTTCAAACTGTTCATGTTATGTTTTTACAAACTGTTACACTTTTTAAACTGTTAAAGAGCCAGCCCAGTAGTACAATCATATGAAAAAATGATATATTCGGAAAGATCATGAAAAATGGAGCATTTTTTGTTTTTACGGCATGTTCTGAATCGTTGTAGTTTTCGAGATAATTGCATTTGAAATTTGGAATTTTTTACAAGCTCTTCGTTGTAATACACAAACTTTTTTGAATTTCTCATCGATTTTTTAAATTTTCATAAAATGAACATTGTAGCAGTTTTTTCTAGCTAAATGAGACGAACAAAATGGCACGAAAATTATCCAATTCGAACATTATTTTGGGTTATTGAAACGAAAANTACAATGTTCATTTTATGAAAATTTAAAAAATTGATGCAAAAATCGATTTTTCCGCAAAAAATTCAAAAAAGTTTGTCAACAAAGAGCTTGTAACAAATTCAAAATTTCAAACGCAATTATCTCGAAAACTACAACGATTCAGAAGATGCCGTAAAAACAAAAAATGCTCTACTTTTCATGATCCTTCCGAATATATCGTTTTTCATATGATTGTAACTTACTGGACTGGTCCTTTAATATTTTGTGCAACAGTTTGCAAAACTGTTACATAACAGTTTCACGCCTTGAAACTGTTAACAAAAACAACACTGATCGGGCCCCAGTTTTTGGAGATAATCCTAATAAATAGGGAGATAGTTGAACATTTACATAGGTATAGGGTCCAACATTTGCCCTAACACAATAGAGCATATCATTTTTGAAAAATATCTATAATTAAATGATAATGATAGTTTTGAAACTCGATTTGAATGGTCCATCCATCTTTTCTCCTTGCTTCATATATTCCATTTGAAGAGGTCAAGAAACTTGGATTGAAGCGAAATGAATTTTCAAATAATTTTTTGGATTGTTCATATACGGCAAAACTTGAAAAATTTCCTAAAATAATTTGTTGAATCTACATATGATATTGAAAAATCTACCTTGAACTTTCTTGATTAATCTTTCCGGTTGAGTGGTTTTCAAGAAAAACTAAAACTATGGGAATTTCATCTTTCCATTTCATAATATCGATTTTTTACTTTATTGTTTTACTATTATAAACTGGGTGGGGGGGGGGGATTCATAAACTCCGAGCGCTATCACGCTCGGAGGGAGGAGATTTTCTAATCAGATCAATAAGTCTCCGAGTGCCCTCGAACAAGATCTCCGCCCTGATCCAATTGCTTCCAAACGTCTCCGAGTGATTACGAGTTGTTTCGAGCGCCCGAGTCCTTCCTTTAACGAAAAAAGTTCGTTAAAATTTGAAAATTTTTTCAATGTTTAACGAACTTTTTCGATTTTTTTCAACCTTTGACCAATTTTCAATTTTGTTGAACTTTTCGATTTTTGCTGATTTTTTCAATTTTTATGAATTTTTCGATTGCGCGCATTGCCGGAACTTGAAAACGTTTCTGTGACCTTGATTCAGGAAAAATATGTGTGTATTGAAGCGAAAATAGGCTAATAAAGTGTATGGGGAGAGCTTTCAAGTTCCGGCAATGCCTCAATCGATTTCTCTTAAAGGGGGGGGGGTAAAATTGCGGTACGTTGAAGGCGAAAAAATTTTTTTTGGATTTTTGCAAAAAATGACCCTACAACCCCTAATTTTATGCGAAAAATCGATTGCACGCATTCCCGAAGCTTGAAAATGCTTTCTTGACCCGGATTCAGGGAAATAAGAGTGTGTATTGAAGCGAAAATATAAAATTTTTAGAGGAAAAAAACACTCTTATTTCCCTGAATCAGGGTCAAGGAAACATTTTCAAGCTTCGGGAATGCGCGCAATCGATTTTTTGCATAAAATTAGGGGTAATGGGGTCATTTTTTGCAAACATTTAAAAAATGATTTTTTTTGGCCTTCAACGTACAGCAATTTTACCCCTCCCCCCACTTTAAAGAAAAACCTCCTATAGTTTATTTTGTTGAAAATTTAAAAACTTGAAAAAATTTTGGAAAAAAATGTAGCAAAAATTGCCTTTTTTGGGCCACCCTGTGTATAAATCATAGGTAGTCAAGGGGAGGGGGAGTCTCCCCCTGGCCCATTACGCACAAGCCCAAAATTGAGGGGGGACCACGCACTCATGGGCCCAAAATTGAGGGGTGATCACGCATAGACCCCGCCGAACATATGAGGTGATCCATAAAAATTGGGTGTCAGAAAACTATCTCAAGCTAAAAAAAGGTCCTTTTTTGGTAGAGGTGGTGGGGGACCACCTCATAGGGGTTCCCCACTTTGCCGACCTATGTTATAAATACCTGAAAATATTCTTCTAGAAATTTAATATAAAGTACGTCCATACTTAATTTATAGCAATCAATTTGATTACTCTTCTCAATAAACTCAATAATTTCTTCCGATCGAATAGTTTCATTATCATCTATCGACCAAACTATATTATCCAGAATCTCTGTCAAGTTGCTAAACTGTGCATTAAAGTTTTATTTTAAAAAATACTTTGCATCCAGATCTATCATTTTAGGCATATTACAATTTTCCCAACGGTGTTGATTCGAAATGAATATGCGGAATGATGGTAGAGCAAAACTTAGAATCAGGTCATTTGTTTCCAAATATTGTGTGAATATGGCTGCGAACGAATTAATAAAATTTTCCACAAACATCTTATTTGTATTGTCACAATACACTTGCATTAGTTTGATTCTAGTTCCAGCTGATCTAACGATTTCATCCAGCTTCTCGATTAACTTTTTAAAATTTTCATTGATATTTATAGTAAATCTATGAAATACAGAAGTTCTAATTAGGGGTAATGTAATTTCGTCGAGCTTGACAGATTCACCTTCACTTGGTTCTATAAAAAAATTTTCAACATAATTCTCCATGACACCGTTATCCCAATAACCCACGCAAAAAAATTGAAAAATTTCAATCGACTCCAATTCCTTCAAAACCTTGCCTAAACACCCCCTAAAATCACTGCAAACAACTTTACTTTTGACCACCACCCCCAAAAACTAAACCATAATTCCCGGTGACAGCGTTTCAGACACACATATGATTACCAAAATACTATAAGAGATACAAAAATTACAAAAAACCCTGTACTTTTATCTCAAATGTTTCATAAATTGGTGAATTGAACGCCTAAAAACAATCATCTTGTTTCCTAACTCTGTTTTTGTCCAACGATTTATAAACTATAATTTGAAGAACCACAATAAGTATCAGTGCTTTCGAGACTAAAGTGTTTACCTTGTGTATGAAAAGAAGCTCGAAAGTCCGAATTTTCACAATAATGATGAATACCCAATGCTCCTAATAATCGAAGTGGTAGTTGAAAAGCATTTCCTAAAAGTTTTAACACTCCATCGGCTGTTCGGAACACAGGTATATTTTTGGCCAGAATTTCACGATGGCGCAAAAATAAAATCAAACAAGTTCTCCCAGGGTGGTCTTTAACAAGTTATTTGCAATTCTTGCAAATAACATTCCGACATATTCGGATTTTCAGACCAGTTTTTGACAAAGATCGGCGCGCATTCCCGAATCTTGAAAACGCTTCCTTGATCCTGATTCAGGGAAGGAATAGGTGTATTGAATCGAAAATCAAACATTTTCGGGTTTTTATGAGAAAACCGTCGATTAGGTTTTTCTAGGCGGAGAATCGATTGCGCGCTCTCCCGAACCCTGCTAACGCTTCTTTGACCCTGATTCAGAAAAAAACCAAACAAATAAAGCACGCGCGAAAACATTTGTTTATAATAAAAATCAACTCTAACAACGTTTATATAACTCTCTTTACGTAAATAGATTGATTTTCGCTTCAAAACACCGATCTCTTTCCTGAATCAGGGTCAGAGAAGCGTTTTCACGACTCGGGAGTGCGCGCAATCAATTCTCCGCCTAGAAAAACCTAAGAATCGACGGTTTTCTCATAAAAATCCGAAAATGTTTGATTTTCGCTTCAGTACACTGATTCCTCCTCTGAATCAGGGTCAAGGAAGCGTTTTCAAGATTCGGGAATGCATGCAATCGATTCCTCGCATAAAATTAGCCCTAGAGGGTCACTTGTTAAAAATTTGCTACCCTAAGTTGGGCCCCCTTTAAAAATCTAAAAAATTTTAAAAAATGAATTTTTTAACCCCAGTAAGGGATCAAAGCCAAAAATTCTTGCGTATTCAGATAGAGGAGACTTCATTCTAATACCCTGAAAAAAAATTTCATCAAAAACCGCCTTCTGTGAGGCAATTTTTTGTCCGACCGAGAATAAGCCATAATTGTTACCCCCCCCCCTTAAAATTCAGAGGGTACTCACTAAAAGATAAGGCTCTAAACCACCACAGAAGAACTTTTTTGAATTTATTTTTGCGCCATCGTGTTCACCGTGAAATTCTGATCAAAAATATATTTTTGCTTACATGGACATAAAAAGGGGATATAAGTCTTGATATATACAGGGTGGTACGGAATTTCTGTGCCAACATTTAATATCTAATTAACATAACAAAAACAATGTTCATTTTTCGTATAAATTGTGCCCTGGTGGTATCACATACGAGGAATCGATTCCCGCAAGAAATGAGCGATGAAAAATTATCTGTGGCCCTATACGGAGGATCTTAGTACCCAATGACCACTTAACTAATCATTGAGGGTCAAAATGGAGTAACCGGAGAAAAGTGCAATAACGGTCTGGTAGAGTTCGAAGAGTCTCAATTCGCTCGGGTACGAATTTTGTTTTTCGACATCGAAGACCCTCTGGATACCGAAATTGTCAAACACTTATCTAACAATTTTCCATCTTGGGTACTTTGGACCAAAAGATCCTTACAAGTTAGTACATGGCCACAGAAAATTTTTCATCACTCATTTATTGCGGAAATCGATTCCTCGTAAGTAAAAATCCGTAGTGTTGTGATCTTCTAGCGTGCGGATCACAACTAAGGTTCCTGCTTCTATATCTTGCCACTCAGCCTCCTATACGCAGGATTTCGGAGTTGCAAGACTCAAAACAAGGCAAAATATATTGGACGCAGGGGGAACCGAACCCTTGCTAATGAAGAGATGCTGACTCCTTGAAAGCGCTTTGGACCATAACACCATAGTGGTCACTGATTGATCTAATTTCGACCTTATTCTAATAACAACCACAACTCCTAGGGCACAATTTTTCCGAAAATGGACCTTATTTTTGTTTTGTTAAAACAAACTTTTTGAGAAAAACAGGCTTTGGGTGTCACAAAAATTTTGTAAGAATACTTATTTTGAGAATGAATTTGATCGATTTCTAGAAAGATTCGTTCAAAATCTTTTTTACCAAAGTTGTAGAGCTTGATTTCTTCTACAATTTTCTTAAAGGTTACTTTTGATGAAAATCGATAGAAAAACGAGAAAATCGCACGAAAAAGTAATATCCCTTAAAAAATTTTGTGACACTTTTGTGACATAAAGCTCTGTTTTTTTAAAAAAGGTGTTTTAATTCAATAAACTATTGTACAGAGAAGGGAGTGAGTGTATTGAAGCGAAAATCTCATGATTAAGAGTCAGGGAATCGTTTTCACGCTTCGGGAATACGCTCAATCGATTCCTCGCATAAAATTACCCCAGGAAAAGGAATAATAAACGAAAATTCAAAATATTTCACCTGGCCCTGAATCATGTAAGAATGCGATGTATTAAAGCATCGGCTCTGAAAGAATCGAGCTTCTGGACCGACAAACTTTTTTTGATCAAATTTTTAATTTTTGTTTGCATAACATTATAGTTCGTGAAGTATTGAGCAACTTTTGTTTTTGGGGTCCCATTAGATTCGTTCACTGGTTGGAGATTGACCCAGTACCAAGTTGAAGACCAGGGTTTTATGGTATTTCAGATAAGCTAGACTTGAAAAAATTCTATCTTTTCAAGGATAAATCATTTTGACTTGAAATCTTTTTTATTTTTCAGGGCTACACACGCGCTACGTTTTTATGCACTTTTCGTGGTCAGAGAACTTCTGGTGAATGTTCTGTGCTTCTTCGAAGCTGTACTCCTGTAGTTCGGAAAAGCAATAATTTTTTAGAAAAATTGGCCTATGTCAACAATTTATTTGCAATACTTTTTTAGATTTAGTGTATAATCGCAGCGCTTGACGAGCCTGACAAAATTGCGCCAAAAAAATTTCAAAATTTCAGTGCGTCGGGGTTCATCCGAGTCTTTGAACACCAACTCCTGAAGGAAATCGAAAATTCTTTAGATTAGCGAAATTTGCCATAATTTATGTATATTCGGGAAATTCATGAAAAATGGAGCATTTTTTGTTTTTACAGTAAATTCTGAATCGCTACCGTTGTCGAGATAATCGCGTTT
>OZJO01008636.1:0-14258 GCA_900406225.1 Acrobeloides nanus
CCACTAATTATTTAAGAGATACTTTCTTGAATGTTCAATGGTTGCCTTAAATGGTTCGATATAAATCTTCCCTTTTCCTTTAGCGAAATAATCCTGGGTAATCTGCTATAAGATTTGTCAAAAAAAATATGTTGATAATTTAGATATAATATAGCATCACTTGCATCATATTTTGGATAACACATTTATCCCTATCTTACTACAATTAAAGTTGGAAGCTTCAATGAGAAACGAGATCTCGAAAACCATAAAACGGGGGGCGGGTCGGATTGGGTCTTTCTAAAGTGGGGTGGGCATTTTTTTAAAGGGGAAACATTTGGGGGTCATTCTCCAAAAAATTTTTTTGATTTGACCTATATAAGGGTAAAATCATGCGGGAATCGATTGCACGCACTCCCGAAGCGTGAAAATGCTTCCTTGACCCTGATTCAGGGAAATAGATGTGTGTATTGAAGCGAAAATTGAAAATTTTTGAAATTTCTCCCTCAAAATCATATTTCTGGGGATAATTTCATGCGGAGAATCGAAAATGTTTGATTTTCGCTTCAATACACCCACTAAATTCCCTGAATCAGGGTTAAGGAAGCGTTTTCACGCTTTAGAAATGCGCGCGATAGATTCCTCGCATGATTTTACCCTTATATAGATTGTATCGAAAAAAATTTTTTCGGAGAATAACCCCCAAATGGTTCCCCTTTAAGGCTTTTCTAAAAAGGTGTTGCATATGCATCGGCTCGAGAAGCATAAAATTTGTTGTTTGATTTTATGCTTCATGACCAATCGTTTCAATAAACACGATTTTATTGAAAATCAGGACAAGTTAGACATTTTTGACATGCTTGAGCGTAGACTCAAGGACTAGTCCACTTTTAGGGAATTGATGCTATCTTATAGAACACAAAATTTGAAGCATTTTTTACTTTTACGGCACCACTTGAAAGTCTAATCGCAAAAAAGTTATGAGCGAAACAAAGAAATTTTTCAAACAAATTTGAACATTGAAACGAGAGATGTAAAGTTGTACAAAAACCCAGCCAGGCCAACTAACCAAATGCAAATTCTTTCCATATTATGCTCTTTTATACCCTCGTCGCTAGTCTTCAAGTACAATTCTACAAATCCTCTCTACATAATAGGAGATTAAGAAAGAATGGCTGCTCCTCCATCAACGTGGAGCATTGTGCCATTTAATAGACTAAAGAAATAGCTGCAACGAAAACATTTCAAGAATTTCATACTTCATATAGATGGTATTTGGGAGTAAAAGAAAAAATGAAATTCCCTACGTCCATAATCCAAAATTTTGAAATCCTATATAAGCTACTGAGCCCATGTACAGAGTGAGTCAAAAGTCATCTACCAACGGTTTTTTGAGGATATCACGGCGATTTTAAAAGTTTTTTAATAATTTTAAAAAAAATAAAAATTCAAACAAGTTTGATTATTATAACGAAAACATGTACACGAATTCATATTTCCAAATGCATTTATCCCGATGGGGAAACGATTCAGATGGTGCCGTAAAAACAAAAAAATGCTTAATTTTTCATGATCTTTTCGAATATATCATTTTTCATATGATTGTAACTGAGTGGCCTGGTTAATATATAGGACTCCAGAAATCCATCTTCGACAAAAAATTCCGGTATAGGCAAGTATGCATGCAGAATACGATATGATCAATCGAAACTAAAGGAATTTGGTTTTATTTCGACCACTGGAAGAATCACTCCTCTCCGATAGGTATGTATATCCCTAAAAAGGTTCAAAAGTTATAAGTAGAGTTGTATTCGGTCGGTTAATTTGGCTCATTCCGGTTATCGGTTAATCCGGTTATTCAGGATCCGGTTATCGGTTCGTTTAATTCGGTTAATTAGTGATGCGGTCGGTTAACCGATCGGTTAATTCGGTTATTCATCTTTCTTGGTTTCCTAATGGAATAATTATATTTCCAAAGTATTTTATGTATATAGTCCTTTCAACGAGAGCACGGAAAAAAGTTGCCGCTCCATAGTGCAGTGGATAAGGAAGCCGCCCGTTCGATCTGACAAGATAAGCAACGTTGGGCCCACAGGTTCGATCCCACTAGGACAAAAATTTTGATTATCAAAAAAATTTTTTTACAAAGGAGCAAAAAATTTTTGCTCCGTTTGTAAAAAAATTTTTTTGAAAATCAAAATTTTTGTCCTAATGGGATCGAACCTGCGGGCCCAACGGTGCATAACTTGTCAGATCGAATGGGGGGCTTCCTTATCTACTGCTCTATGGAGAGGCAACTTTTTTGATGAGCATATAATTTAAGCCAAAAGTTGTGCATTAAAACGAAAATTCCTGCTCTGGCGGGAATCCAAATTTTAATTGCTTGCACACTACCTTTAAAACGTGATTTCTCTCTACTCATTATGGCTTTTAAAATGCCCTTTTATCCAGTGCTTTAACCGAATTAACCGATCGGTTAATGGATCCGGTTATCGGTTAATCCGGTTATTTTCGATCCGGTTATCGGTTCGGTTAATTTGGTTAAAATCGTTCCGGTTAACCGACCGGATACAACCCTAGTTATAAGTCAGTTTGATCATAATCCCGAGGTCTTGTTTAGCGCCTATAAAAACACCGGAAATGTAGAAAGTTTCTTCTCAAATCGACTTCTATAGCCAAATATCAACATTTTAAAATTAGGTTGCATTTTTGACGACACACTTATTGAAAAGTCTGGATATTGACACGAAAACATGAATCATCCTAAAAAAACTGATTGGATCGTATTCAGCATAGGCTCTTTTCTAATACTGAAAATTTTTTTTTATCGAAAATCGATTTCTGGAGCCCTATTGGTTTATAAAGTGATGGATAATTTTTCCGCCTCCTGTAACATGAGTCAATGTTAAATAGCTTTGATTGTTGGTCTTCGATCATAACAACATTAATCCTTTTGCTTTACTATATTAATTCCTTGAATTTAGGGTGGTATTTTCTTCTTTGAATGAATTAACTTCGAGCACAAGCATATGAATTCATGGTACTACTTTTAAAGGACTGGTCCAGTCAGTTACAATCATATGAAAAAATGATATACAGGGTGCGATAAAAGTCTTGTCGTGCAAATAATTGACGAAAAAACGGTAAAATCAAAATAATCATGAACCAAAACTAGATTTATTTTAAAGAACAATTAACAAAGAACATTTTTATTTTAACAAGTTTTCAAACAGAGTCCTTTTGCCTCAATACAGGCTTTGAGACGTTTTGGAAATGGCAGGCATTGGCAGCTTGTGTTCACCAATGAGAAACATTGGACAGTCCAGCGGAAGATTAACAGTCAGAATAACCGAGTTAACGCTAGAAACAGGATGGGTAGGTGTCAATTGAGTTACTTTACCCATTTTAAGGACATCTGGTAGCAGCTAGAAAGCAATTTTCCAAGTGAATCATGCTATGGACCGGAATCACTGCTACGGGCAAGACTCGTTTGGTTTTTATCGAAAGGGGAGTGAAAATCAACGCTGCCTATTACCAAAAACACATCATTCGTGAAGATCCCTGGGCTCGAAATCACTTTGGAAATCGACCATCGACGCTGCAACAAGACTGGGCTCCTTCACATTCGGCTAAATCAACAATCCAACTTTGCAAGAGGCTGTTTCCTGATGTATGGGATAAGGAGATTTGGCTCTCAAAATCATGTGATTTGAACCCTATGCACTATAGTGTATGGTCTATCTTGGAGAAGAAGGTCTCTATTAAAAATTACGCAACAGTCGAAACGTGCATTGGTCAAGGCTTGGGATGAGATTATGCCAGAACAATGCTCCTGCATCATAGACAACTTTCCAAAACGTCTCAAAGCCTGTATTGAGGCAAAAGGAGGTCTGTTTGAAAACTTGTTAAAATAAAAATGTTCTTTGTTAATTGTTCTTTAAAATAAATCTAGTTTTGGTTCATGATTATTTTGATTTTACCGTTTTTCGTCAATTATTTGCACGACAGAACTTTTATCGCACCCTGTATTCGGAAAGATCATGAAAAATGGAGCCTTTTTTGTTTTTACGACATGTTCTGAATCGTTGTAGTTTTCGAGATAATTGCATTTGAAATTTTGTATTTGTGTACAAGCTCTTCGTTGTAATACACAAACTTTTTTGAATTTTTGTACTCGGGGGTTTTCGGCTATGGAGAACACGATGGCAAGATTAATTTTTAACAAAAAATTTTCTAAAAATTAGAGATTACCTCCTAAAAATGTAAATTTTTTCAAAAATTCGAATTTTTTCGTGGAACAAGAGTGGGTGCATTTGATTTCTTCGTCAAAATTACACCAAGGGAGAGTGGGTGTATACCAACCTGAGCTTAGTTTTCGGAGCTGAGCTTAGTTTCCTTTTTGATCAAACTTATTGGAGTTTTATCCTGGCCAGAACGGATAACTTTGGGCTTGGGTGACCCCTTTTATATCCTTTTTGGGTATGGGGACTAAAAATTTTTTTGTTTTATTACCCCCTCCCCGCCCCAGAAAAATTACCTTGGTCCTTTATTACGTCCCCCTCAACCCTCACACAACATACGACATCCCCTGATAAAATTTACCACCCTTTACCATAGTTGCGCATGTATGTATATGTTACGAGAAAATCTGTTTTTTCGGAAAATTTGATTTTACCTGTAAAAAGGCTTAGCCTTTTTCCCACTTTCTATTTGCTTAAAAACATAAACGCCCACCAAAATTTATCGTACGACCTTTAATTTTGTAAAGCTTGTTGACAATATTTGATGTCTGAAACGAGATCTACAATTCCTGCATCTTATTTTTCTCACGTATTAATAATATTGAAAAATCTTATGGACACAAATTGGCATTATTGGAAAAGGTCTACATTGTTGAAAACAGTCAACAAGTTTGCCCGCGGTAAAGTTTTCCCATATATATTTGGCTATAGAAGTTTTGTGAGGTCATTTGTTGCAAAAATTCAAAAAAATTTTTTTAGCTACCAACGTACCGCAATTTTACCCACCCCCTCTCCCTTTAAAAGATTCGTACATTCACACGGAATACTTCTTCACAATTCTGGGATTTTCTATTATTTTGATTTATGCTGAACAATTTTCAAAAAAATTTTTTGAAAAAAGTTGTTGCGAGGGGGGGGGGTGTAGAAGGGGAATGGCGGAGGAGATGGAGGCGAGAGGGAGGGTGGATGGGGATGCCGAAAGGCAAAAATTTCCTTTAGACCCCTCTGCGTCGCGCGAGGAGGTTTACGACCCCCCTATTCATCTATGTCCTGGGACGACGACGTACATCCCCATAACGAAAAGAGAGTATTGAGATTTTGGAATCTCATAAGAAATGAATTCCAGGGGATGATCTCAGCTATGTGTTTTTTTAACGTAATCCGAGCCTAGACCCCCCTGCCCCCTTTTGCAAACGTAATTTAAGAGTATCCCCTTAGGCCTACTTTTCTAACTGCTTTAGCTACAGTAGAATAGTGCATCCTAATCCCGCAATATAACTGTATATCAAAAGCTGAATTGATTTTTGTTAGAAAAAATCTTGTGGGCTAACAGTATTGTTTGAAAGGAAAGATAACAAAATTTTATTAAAACTAACAAATATACAATAATATACAGCCATAGAAATCTCATCAGACTGTAAGTAAAGTGGCTATAATTAGACGCTTTCTACTCTGTTGTCCTGGCTTTTCCGCTTTAGAGTGCCCAGATATGGTTCAAAAGTCGAAGGTGAATTGCATCGGTCGGTGTTGCATATACATCGGAATTGGTATTCTACCCGTTCGTTCATCACTCGGGAAAAGTTGTAACGCTAAAATGAGAAGATTGGGTAAAACTTAAAGGCGCAAAACACTTACTTCATACAGGCAGATACTCAAAACTTGGTAATATGATTCTTGGGTATCAAAAAATGTCTTGAATGGACCATCAACTTCTTCTTTAATTATACCATCGACTTGCGTATGTACTAGTTTTTCGGTTGCCGGGTGCCTGGCCGTCGGAAATAGCCTGCAATATACATAATCGTCTTTTGTTACAGCTTGGATTTCTCCGGTCTAAAAACATGGTATACATACATAAGAAATATAAGGGGATTCCGAAAACGGGGGAGGGGTTAAAAAATCCGAGAAAAATTAGGAGGTGATGATATTGATGGATGTGTCTAATAGATCTTTAACAAATCTCATAAAACGAAAGTAAGAAAAAAATCTGGGGTCGGAGAGGAAAATTATCAAGTAGTAATGTTTGTGACAAAAACATTGTTAAAAATGCCCATGTGGTACTTAAGATGTAATTCTTTTGGTCAGCTTACTTCTTCATCATTTTGAAAACATGTTAGACTCCATGATTCGCGCACAAAAACCATTCCAATAACAAAAAATTGAGTGAGTGCCAAATTGAATTTCATGCTTTTGATGTTTTCTTTAAAAAAACTTAACGTAACAGTTAGATTGTGCTGAAGATTGTGTTCAAGCATGTCAAAAAAGTTGCCAAAAATGTCTAACTTTGCCTGATTTTCAATAAAATCGTGTTTATTGGAACATTTGATCATGATGCATAAAATCAGACAACAAATTTTATGTTTCATGACCAATTGTTTCAATAAACACGATTTTATTGAAAATCAGGACAAGTTAGACATTTTGACAACTTTTTTGACATGCTTGAACGCAGCCTCAAGGACCAGTCCACTTTTGGGGAGTTTTTTTTCCAAAATTTTGGTCAAAAATTTTTGCCATTGGGTCGATTGGGGGTGATAAAATTTTCAAATATTTGTCAACAAAATTGCTTAAAGGGGGATGAAAAGAAAGGACTACTCTCAAAAAATTTTTTGCCAAAACAGCCTATATAGGAGTAAAATTATGCAAGAAATCGATTGCGTGCATTCCCGAAGCGTGAAAATGCTTCCTTGACTCTGATTCAGAGAAAATATAAATTTTTCGACCTTTTTTATACTAATACTTGGTTTGAAAAGACGTTTATCCATCAACAATCCTCAGTGGTGCAGTGACAAAGCAGCTGCTTATTGTTACAAAAATCTCGGTTTGAATTCCACTTGTTCCAAATTTTTTTGCACAAAGTAAGAATCAAAAAATTTTTCATGTTCTTTTCGAATATATCATTTTTTCATATGATTGTAACGTAGTGGATGGTCCTTTAATATATAGGACTCAAGAGATCCATCTTCGACAATAAAATTTTCGGTATAGGCAAGTATGCATGCAGAATACGATATGATTCAATCGAAACTAAAGGAATTTGGTTTTATTTCGACCACTGGAAGAATCCCTCCTCCCCGATAGGTATGTATACCCCTAAAAAGGTTCAAAAGTTATAAGTCATTTTTGATCATAATCCCGAGGTCTAAGAAAAAATAATCGCTGACTTTTGTTCAACGTCTATAAAAACACCGGAAATGTAGAAAGTTTGTTCTCAAATCGACTTCTATAGCCAAATATCAACATTTTAAAATTAGGTTGCATTTTTGACGACACACTTATTGAAAAGTCTGGATATTGACACGAAAACATGAATCACCCTAAAAAAACTGATTGGATCGTATTCAGCATAGGCTCTTCTCTAATACTGAAAATTTTTTTTATCGAAAATGGATTTCTGGAGCCCTATTGGTTTACAAAATGATGGATAATTTTTCCGCCTCCTGTAACATGAGTCAATGTTGAATAGCTTTGATTTTTGGTCTTCGATCATAACAACATTAATCCTTTTGCTTCATAACAACATTAATCCTTTTGCTTTACTATATTAATTCCTTGAATTTAGGGTGTTATAATCTTCTTTGAATAAATTAACTTCGAGCACAAGCATATGAATTCATGGGACTACTTTTAAAGCTCAGTCAGTTACAAATATATGAAAAAATGATATATTCGGAAAGAACATGAAAAATGGGGCATTTTTTGTTTTTACAGCATGTTCTGAATCGTTGTAGTTTTCAAGATAATTGCATTTGAAATTTTGAATTTGTAACAAGCTCTTCATTGTAATACACAAACTTTTTTGAATTTTTAATCGATTTTTTAAATTTTCATAAAATAAATATTGTAGCAATTTGTTATAGCTAAATGAGACGAACAAAATAACAACAAAATTATCCAATTTGAAAATTGTTTTAGGTTATTGAAACGAAAACTCTGATTCATGTTTTCGTTTCAATAACCCAAAACAATGTTCAAATTGGATAATTTTGGTGTCATTTTGTTCGTCTCATTTAGCTATAAAAAATTGCTACAATGTTCATTTTATAAAAATTTAAAAAATCGATGCAAAAATCGATTTTTCTGCAAAAAATTCAAAAAAGTTTGTGTATTACAACGAAGAGCTTGTACACAAATTCAAATTTCAAACGCAATTATCTCGAAAACTATAACGATTTAGAACATGCCGTAAAAACAAAAAATGCTGAATTTTTCATAAATTTTCCGAATATATCATTTTTTCATATGGTTTTAATTGACTGGACTGGTCCTTTAAAGGGGGTGAAAATTAGGGCCCTTTCTTCAAAAAATTTTTTTGAAAAATGACCTTCTAGAGGTAAAAATAGGGCGAAAATCGATTGTCGCGTGAAAATGCTTCCTTCAACTTGTTTTCGCAAAAATAGCACTATTTCACGTTTGCTTAAAATTTTCATAATTCCAAATGTCAAAGAGAATAGTGTTATTTTCGCGAAAACAACGGGGATGTGCGCAATCGATTTTTCACCCTATTTTTACCCCTAAAAGGTCATTTTTCAAAAAAAAATTTTTGGAGAAAGGGCCCTAATTTTCACCCCCCCCTTAAGTACAAAAACTTCCCACTACAAATTTAATCTTTATTTATCTTATAACGCAATCAGTGTTGTTTCTGTTGACAGTTTCAATGCATGAAACTGTTATGTTATCAAACTGTTATAGCTCTCTTTTTAAAAATTTTTAGAGCTCGGATTATTACTAATCCGAGAACGTGGAAATACAGAAAACATGGAAATAAAATAAGAGCTACAGTCGCCGCTCCATATAGTGACATCTCGATATAGTGACACCCCTTTCCATATAGTGACCCCCTGGAAATTCAAGACAAAAAAAAGATGCAGACTGCATTGTATTTTTCTTTTAAGAATTCTATATAGTGACACCCCCTCCAATTCGATATAGTGATCCCTCCCTTTGGGTGTCACTATATGGAGCGGCGACTGTATCACCTATCGGGCATCAGTTATAGGCTTCGGTAGCACAAAGGTAATGCATTTGGATGGTAGTTTTTGAGCAAAGATTTCGATTTTTGAGAAAAAATTCGAGCGACCCTATCTACGAAAAAAATTTTTTCCTCCAAATTGGTTGATTTTTGGTACTTGGAGATTTTTTGCTCAAAAATTGAATTTTTGCTCCTTTTTTCCTATTGGTGGCGGAAACGGACTTTATTAAACTTTTTCGCTCGTCCACTGAAACAGACTATAGGCCATTGCTCTCCCAGCTTTTTGAAACTCGCCAAGAAACAGTTTATTTTTTAAAGAAAAAATTGAGAATTGAAAAGTGGAGTGTGAGAACTTTTGGGTTAACCCAATATAAAATTAATTTCGATGTCGAACATAAACAAGACCGTGTTTGGGATAACAATGCAAAGCACTAAACAAGCAAAAAGCGTTCGATTTGACTCGGTGTTTTCTTAGAAGTTGCGGCGACAGTTTCCGACTCCTCTTGGCAAGCACAGAATTTTTCAAATAAGAGGCTTCACGTTTATGAAGGGAAATCTAAAAAATAACGCTTTTTGTTTATATAGTTTTGAAAAGTTTTATACAGAGTGTCGCTAAAGTTCGTGTATACCCATTAGCACTAGGCCAGGTTAAGGCTAAAGCCAAGGCAAGTCCAAGGCTAAGGCTAAGGCCAAGGCCAAGGCTAAGGCCAAGGCTAAGGCCAAGGCTAAGGCCAAGGCTAAGGCCAAGGCTAAGGCCAAGGCTATGGTTAAGGCCATCTAAGGATATGACTAAGACCAAGACTAAGACCAAGGCTATCACTAAGGCTAAGGACAAGGCTATGCCAAGGCCAATTAATTTCATGAGAATTGTCTTCATGACAGAAAACTGTTCACAAAAAGTGATATAAGTTGTTCCTGAGGTCACGACGAACAACTTTGTAGAACATCATTTTTTGTGAAAAGTTTTCTGTCATGAAGAAAATTCTCATGAAATTAATTAGGGTGTACACGAACTTTAGGGGAACATCCTGTATTTAGACTCCGATTTTTTAAACCTGAATTTTTCCCGTAAACCCTAANTACCTTTATCATCGAGTTATAGACACCTGGTTTACTTGCCAAAGTCAGCGTAGCCATAATTAAATAGATTGACCACATTAAACACAACATTTTCCCAAATATTACCATCGAAACTCTAAATTAGAAAAGTTATGTATATAATGAATAAATGAATCTGGCGTTATTTTTTAGCCTAGACTTCGGGAATATGGCCATAAAATGGCTTACAAAGAACAGGCCTTTTTTGGTGGTTTACCCTCATATGGGTACCGTAAAGTGTCAAAATCAAAAAATTCCTTCAGAATTGAGTTCTCTATGTCGGAAAACCCTCGAATACAAAATTTCAGCCAAATTGGAGAACTTGTTGAAAATTTGATCTTTTACTCCGGGAGCAAAACAATAAATTTTCAAAAGGTTCTTCAATTTGGGCTAAAATTTTGTATTCGGGGGGTTTTCTGACACGAGGAACTCGATTCTGAAAGAATTTTTTGATTTTGACAACTGTATGGTATCCATATGAGGGCAAACCACCAAAAAAGGCCTATTCTTTGTAAGCCATTTGGATCATATTCCTGAGGTCTAGGTAAAAAAATAACGCCAGATTCGTGATCAGCGTCTACAAAAACACTAGGAAGGGCGAAAATTTCGTCAAAAATCGAATTGTATAGCCAAATATCAACATTTTAAAATAGGGGTACATTTTTGAGGTCTAATCGTTTGAAAAAGTCTGTATATTGACACGAAAACATGACCTATTCCCAAACAGACCGATTGAATCGTATCCAGTATACACCCTTGTACAATACTGAAAAAGATTTCATCGAAAACGAGAGAAAAATGCTGAAATTAGATATATTTTTTGGGCCGACAATACTTATGTTACAACCTAATACATGTTAAAGGACCAGTCCAGTAAGTTAGAATCATATGAAAAAAATGATATATTCGGTAAGATCATGAAACATGGGGCAATTTTTGTTTTTACAGCATGTTCTGAATCGTTGTAGTTTTCGAGATAATTGCGTTTGAAATTTTGAATTTGTTACAAGCTCTTCGTTGTAATACACAAACTTTTTGGAATTTATAATTGATTTTTGCGTCAATTTTTTAAATTTTCATAAAATGAACATTGTAGCAATTTGTTATAGCTAGATGAGACGAACAAAATGACACCAAAATGATTCAATTTGAACATTGCTTTGAGTTATTGAAACGAAAACATGAATCAGAATTTTCGTTTCAATAACCCAAAACAATTTTCAAATTGGATAATTTTGGTGTCATTTTGTTCGTTTCATTTAGCTATAAAAAGTTGCTACAATGTTCATTTCATGACAATTGAAAAAATCGATTTTTCAGCAAAAAATTCAAAACAGTTTGTGTATTACAACGAAGCGCTTGTAACAAATTCAAAATTTCAAACGCAATTATCACGAAAACTACAACGATTCAGAACACCTCGTAAAAACAAAAAATGCTCCATTTTTCATGATCTTTCCGAATATCTCATTTTTTCATATGATTGTAACTGATTGTACTGGTNCAATTATCTCGAAAACTACAACAATCCAGAATATATCGTAAAAACAAAAAATGCTCCATTTTTCATGATCTTTCCGAATATCTCATTTTTTCATATGATTGTAACTGATTGTACTGGTCCTTTAAGTGCAAACTTTATCAGGTAAAACCTCTTATTGAAACGATTGACAGAATAGCATAAAATCTCAATCCCCCCTCCCGCATGCCACTGGATGATTAAACACCACTAGTGCCAATGTTTCCCAGTTCAAAGTCTAGGCCACTACATTCGTGGCTATGGAGAAAAATAATTTAATATAGTAGACTCTTTGCATATTATAATCCGATTTACAGCCAATCGCACAGTTCTATTTGCTTAAAAACACTTAAAAATATAAACGCCCACCAAAATTTATCGTATGAGCTTTAATTTTGCTGAGCTTGTTGACCATATTTGATGTCGTAAGCAAGGTCTACAATTTCTGCATCTTATTTTTCTCACGTCTTAATAATATTGAAAAATATTATGGATAAAAAGAATCGGGAGACCAACAGCGCCATGAAGACAACATGTTTTTATTTCTGACCAAACCAAATACCTAAGATGAAAAGACAAAAATGAAAAATTGAATTTTTATTTTTTCCAGATGAGGTACTCCCCATGATTTTGGTGTTGTTCTTCTTCTCTTGCCGAGGTCTTTCCAAAAATCTAAGACGTAACGGGTTTGGACTTAGGNTTTCTGACCAAACCAAATACCTAAGATGAAAAGACAAAAATGAAAAATTGAATTTTTATTTTTTCCAGATGAGGTACTCCCCATGATTTTGGTGTTGTTCTTCTTCTCTTGCCGAGGTCTTTCCAAAAATCTAAGACGTAACGGGTTTGGACTTAGGGGGTCCAACTTACGGCCGGGTAGAAAATTTTTTTAAACTTTTTTAACAAGTAACCCTTTAGGGGTAATTTTATGCGAGAAATCGATTGCGCGCATCGAAAAACTCTGAAAATTTTTCTGGGGGTCAAAAAATAGAAAAAATTGCGTAAAATTAGGGGTTAAAGTTTTAACCCCAACACCTCGGAAAATTTTTTCAAAATTTTTCGATGCGCGCAATCGATTTCTCGCATAAAATTACCCCTAAAGGGTCACTTATTTAAAAACTTTAAAAAATTTTCTACCCGGCCGTAAGTTGGACCCCCCTTTAAGGTTACAAAATTCGGTGACATAAACAGACATTTCTCGTTTAATAATAAAAGATTGGCATTTTTGGAAAGAAGTTCTTGATCCTTCTGTTTTTCTCGTGTTTTTGTGAACCTGCACTAATGGGAAGATTATCGTCATCTATCCTGTTTTTTCTCATCTTCCATTTTAACATTGCAATACTGAGAAGATTATCATCATGAATATTTGATTGCATTACGTCTCTCGTTCAAAATAACAAATCAAAATGATTAATATGTTGTCAGGGATCATTTTTTTAAAGTCAAGAAGCATTGGAGATGAAACTGGTGTCACCCGCATAGCTGTCAATATTTGAACTTTCTAGCCCGCCGGTAAAGATGCCCGGCCAAACTTTACCTGGTAAAGTTTGCCTTTAAAACAGGTTCCGCGATAGAATCGAGCTTTGAGATGAAGGGCATGTCACAAAAAAATTTTCATCGCTGAACGAAAATTTAGGTGGATATTCTGATAGAACTCATCGAGTTATGCAACTTTAGTTCTGGGCTCGCGATCCGGCGACCTTTCCCCTTGGCGCTATGGCTCCTAGAAGTTGGTGGAAAAGGCCAATTTTTGACCAAACTTGGATCGGCTCTAAGTCACTAAGTCTTTTAGCTTTTGACAAACGGTCTTTTGAATTTTGTAGCTGGAGATTGGGGCTCCATTTTATGCCAAGACCATCTTGGCCCCAGACACTCACATAATTGTATACTTGGCCAAATACCCAAAAATACCCCAAAAATTGACGCCCCCTAGCGGAGTCAAAGTACCCAAAGTATCCTTAAACGTTCAGCGCTCAACACGAAACTTTCCATAAAGATAGCTCTATATATGGGGAACGTTTATGCAAAAAAATTTAAAAAATTGAAGAGTCCAAAAAATAGTTTTACAGGTTTGAAGTTCGGCTATCCGGCCCTACTCGAAATCTAGAATAGCGAAATTTGCCATAATTTATATATATTCGGAAAATTCATGAAAAATAGAGCATTTTTGTTTTTACAGTAAATTCTGAATCGTTATAGTTGTCGAGATAATCGCGTTTGAAGTTGGCTATTTTTTGGAATTGTTTTAGAATTTGAATTCCCGCCAAAATTGAAAATCAGGGTTTTGGCGGAAATTCAAATTCTAAAACAATTCCAAAAAATAGCCAACTTCAAACGCGATTATCTCGACAACTATAACGATTCAGAATTTACAGAATTTAAATGTCGAGCACAATAAAGTCTCAACTTTTCATGTCTTTTCAGAATTTCAACAAAATGAGTTATTTTA
>OZJO01008637.1:0-16716 GCA_900406225.1 Acrobeloides nanus
GCTCTTATACCCCCCCCCCCCATAAACGTGGTCTAAAATCGAAAAATTTAATTTTTTTCGATTTTCTAAAAAATGGAAGCGTTTTTACGCAAAAATAACATCTCCAACGTGTTTCCCGCATAAAATTACCCCTAACAAGGTCATTTTTGAGAAAATTTTCGATTTTAGACCACGTTCAATGGGGTATAATAGCAGCCGAAGTAGCTACGAAAATTCTTTTCAAATTCAATTTTTTTTAATAGGTCCCGCCTACAGTTCACATACAGGGCTTGCGAGTGACACACGAGTAGACCCTTTCAGGGCTAAAATTTACTCGCATGATGGTTTTTCGAAGGTTCTACTATATGGAAACTTCGAAAAACCATCATGCGAGTAAATTTTAGCCCTGAAAGGGTCTACTCGTGTGTCACTCGCAAGACCTGCGAGTGAACTGTATGCGGAGCCATAACGAATTTGCCAAATTCGAATTCCAAATTTCGAACTTTGGGCACTATTACTTTTTCCCCTATTACTTTTTTACTTTGAAATTTGTGTAAAATCGGGAAAAAAAGTAAGAGGGAAAAACCATAGCTATACAAGGAGGGGTACTGGCGCCATAAATACGACATGGTTGCAGGGAACCCCCTCATAGCTGTGCAAAGAAGGGGGGGGGGTAATGGCCCCTAAACGACGTAGTCGCTTAAAAATTTTCGGCAAAAAGACGAAGTGGGGGATATAGTACCCCCCCCCCCCTTGTTCAGCTGTGGGAAAAACCAAAAAAGTAATAATGCCGAACTTTGGAAGTTCTTCCAAATGGACGAACTTCTAAAGTTCGAATTTCAAGAAATGAACGTCAATAAACTTGACCAGTATTTGATTCTGTTGTGTTGTATAACAGAATGATTTCTTTGGATCATTCTGAGCAACTTCTAACTATATAATTCGCAGACCAAACGGGGATGAAGAAAATCCTTATTTCTACCATAATTTGAGATTTCAAGGGAAAATCAAAATTTCAATAGCGATTTTCTTCATCCCCATCTTGGTTTGCGAATTATGGTGAGAATTAAATTTATTCAGAATGAAGGGATCCAATGCCCTATCGTCCGACTCCTGGCTGAAATTCAAGGTTTTCGTGTCAATACACCGACCAATTTAACTTGCAGCACAACTCCGGCACGATCTGAAATTTTGGAGAAGGTCACTTTTTGCCAAACATTCAAAAAACTTGGAAAAATTCGAGACGGCGTCTCGAATTCGTCTCGACCTGGCTTGAATTGGTTTGTATATTGACACGAAAACTCGATTTTTTTTAATGTGTTCAAATTTTGGCACTAACTTTTGTCACGAATTGGGTTTGTCATGCTAATTTTTGTCACGTCATAAAACTATAATTTTTGTCACAGACATAAATACAAGAAACCGTAAATTTGAAAATCTCAAGTTTTTCGTGACAAAAAACAGCTATTTTTCGTGACGAAAGTTAGCATGACAAAACTCGTGACAAAAGAAAACTCTTGAAAATAGTGCCCAAATTTTTGAACTATCGCTCGACCCATTTGTAAAAAAAATCGAGTTTTCGTGTCAATATACAAACATCTCCTGCATCCCGGTGTTAACTAATTTATCGATTTGTACAGGATAGCAAATCATCGAAAGTGCCATGTTACACACATTGTATATGTTACGGGAAAATCTGATTAGTTCATATTTTTTCAAAAAACAGATTTTCGCGTTACGGGAAAATCTGTTCAGATTTTTTCGTAACATATTTTGCTTTTTGTTATCAGATAAATATTTTCAAGTTTTTTGCTATTAATTAAACATTTAGCATTCTTGAAACTTTATTATGGAGACAGATAATGCTCAGAATCAAAATAATGCGCCAGCTAGTGTGGATGTGAATCAACCGGCAACTCAATCTGAACAAGCGCTTGGTGAACCTGCTGCTCAGCCGGTTGGAGAAGCACCAGCACCCGAGGCGATGGAGCAACAGCAAAACGAAGAAAATCGTGCACCTATTAGTATCGAACCACCGGTTGGACGTTTTCGAGCTGAAGGTGGACAGGAATCGTTCATTATTCTTAATCCGGCAAATCAGCGATATGCTTTCAAGGTATAGAAAAGGGGTTTGGAGGGTTTTTTCTTGCTAATCTGAGACCAGTGACGTAGGCAGAGGGGCGCGGACGTATGTGTTCAAAAATGGTCAGAAAATTAGGATTTTTAAAGAAAAAATAATAAATTTTGTTGAAAAAATGGAAATTTTTGAACATTTTTTATTGGAAATTTCATTTTTGATGAAAATCATTTCCTCTTATGTTTTTGCCCAAAATTTTTGGAAAAAGCATTGGGGATCAAGATAAAGTTTGAAAATTTTCCTGGTAGGTTCCCCATAAAAAATTTGTGGCTACGACACTATCTGAGAAATAAACGTTTCATCGCTATCTTTTCTAGGTGAAGACATCTAACATTGATGACTGGCGTGTCCGCCCTGTTTATGGTTTCTTGGAAGCACAGAATCAGTCCGAGCTTGTTGTACAGCGTTTAGATGGACCTCCAACAGACGATCGTTTAGTGATTCAATACGCTTTGGCACCACCCGAAGTGGATGGTCCAAGAGCGCCGTTTCAAAATGGCAATGGTGCTGTGATTGGTGAAGTGACTCTTCCGGTTAAAGGCGAATGATTGTATTATGTTTAACCTT
Organism: Acrobeloides nanus; assembly: GCA_900406225.1. Lineage (NCBI taxonomy): Eukaryota > Metazoa > Nematoda > Chromadorea > Rhabditida > Cephalobidae > Acrobeloides > Acrobeloides nanus. The sequence goes on from OZJO01008637.1 coordinate 2,684, forward strand.
TCTGAATCTTTACAATGGACTATTTTATTTTATGGAGTTATAATAAGTTGTTGATGTTAAATAAAGTTTTGTTTTTTGTATCTTAGGCTGCGTTCAAGCATGTCAAAAAAGTCTAACTTTGCCACACAAAAAAATTGCCTTGGTCCCTCTTATGTTTTTGCCCAAAATTTTCGAAAAAAACAGGGGAACCAAGGTAAAAAATTTTTTGAAAAGGTTTCCTGTCATATTCGATTTTTGATGAATTTTCCATAACGATTTTTCACCAAAAATGACCAAATTTCATATTTTTTTCACTTAAAAGGTCAGTAATTTTCCATTTTTTCTACAAAAATTGTAATTTTCGGAGCATTTTCAACTTAAAAACAAGCATTTAAAAAATTTTTTGCCTGTGTCGCTGGATTTACTTTGACTAAAAATTTTAACCCAAATTGTCCAAATTTTTCAACAAAAAGCCCCAAATTTGACAAATTTTAAACTAAAAGTTCATCATTTTCAGCATATAAACAAGCATTTTTTAAATTCGCTTGCGACGCTGGTTTTTGTATTGACAAGGATTTCAACAAAATTTTCGTCAAAAATCGAAAATTTCTGAGCGTTTTCCGCTTAAAAATGAGTGTTTTTCAGCAAAAAAATTTTCGCGCATGTCGGCGCGAAAAAACGGGATTAAAGTGATTTTTTAAAAACTCAAAAAATTGCCTTGGTCCCCCCCCCCCCTATGTTTTTGCCCTAAATTTTCGAAAAAAGGGGGACCAAGATAAAAAATTTTTTTGAAAAGGTTCCTCCATATTCTTGGAATCTGGCTACGCCACTGGCAAAAACATAAAGTATGAATGAAAAAATGTAAAATCGAAAGTGCAAACAAAGTTTGTTAGTTCTTTTGCCAACTAATCTGCTTCTGGAAAATCGTGACACGTGAAAATTTCTTTTCTTTATCTTTTCATTTCAAAGTACACATTTTTATATGGATACAAAAAATTTTTACCACCCAGCATAAATTTAACTCTATCTCATTTTTCATCTTGCATTAATCAATATGGAGATCACGAGTGGGATAGAAAGGAGGATGGTATTTTTTATGTGCGCTAGATAGTACGTTCTCTGAGGGTGATCATTCTCTGTGCTGCACATGGTTCGTATTTGATTATTCATGGGTATTTTTTCTTCTATCAATAATATAATACGTCTATGATCAACTTTGTCTTTCAATATGTGAGAACGTTAGAATTATTTTTGTGCGCATACTTTTTTTATTTACAATTTTTTATAGCAGGCAAGGAAAATATAAAATAGCAAAACGAGCCGGAACTTTCGAAACCTAGCCCTAAGTGATGCTCAAAGTTACAGAGTGGACTTTAAAAAACCGAAATTTTGCCGTTTGACGAAAAAATTTGCCAAATTTTTTTGGAAATTTTTGATCATTTTTGGCGAAAATTTTTCAACAAATTTTTTCTCCAAAATTACTCATTATTTTTATGCGAGAAATCGATTTCATCCATCGAAAACCCTTGAAAATGCCTCCTAGGAAATGAAATATACGATTTTCGTATTTTTTCAGGAATTCCTACTTGAAAATACGAAAATTGGATATTTCATGGTTTGGGAGGCGTTTTCGATGCGCTCAATCGATTTCTCGCATAAAAATACCCCTAATGAGTTGGGGGAAAAAATTTTTGAAAAATTTTCGCCAAAAAATGACCAAATGGCGGTTTTTTTTGGAACACCCTGTATAACTTCCCTCTCCCATTAATGCCTGTTTTAATTTTAATGTTTGAAATTTTGGTTTTATAGCTGTTGCCAAGTTGGTTTTTTTGTATGCGCTAAAATGTTCAATTGAAAATTTTCCTCTAATTCAAAACACATTTAATGGCTTCAGAGAACGACTATGGCAACAAGCCAACAGATTCCTATTCCGTTTCATTTTTCTCTCGTTCTTTTATATTGATTTCTTTTGTAGTCTAGGATTATCGAATGAAAATTATAAAAATTTGTGTGTATATTCTCGTATGTGCTCGTTTCCTCAACAAAAATATCAAGATAGATTTATTTTTTAGCTCTATGACAGTGGCGTAGCTAGAAAAAATTTCGGAAGGGCTGAAGTGTAAAAACTTTTGGAACAACCCAATATGCTGTTTTTATGTTAAAAATTACGATTGTTGGTAAAAAAATATGCAAAATATGGGCTTTTTTATGAAAAAAATGGCCTATTTTAGTGAAAAATCATAATGGGGACAATAGGATTTTCTTAATTTACACAAATTTTGGGTAAAAACATAAGAGGGACCAAGAAGAAAATTTTTCGAATTTCGGGGGGAGGGGACTATAGCCCCCCTGGCTACGCCACTGGCTTTATAACATTCATAATACATAATACACTTCTCGCATCAATCTTTCAAAAAAAGAGATTATGAAGCATAAACACAAAGATTAAAGAGCAAATTCGTTTTTCTTCTGCGCTCCATTCTTTCGACAAAGTTTATATTCAGCGCCATTTCTCATTCTCTTTATACTATTTTCGGCTTTTTTTCATATAGCTTCATCGATTCAAAAATCGAATCCTTTCCTTTTTTCTCACGTGCCTAAAAACGACGATGTTAGTTTTTCCAACAAAAAAGAATATTTTAATAAGGCTCATTTTGGGGGGCGAAGTTTCTCGCATAAATACCTCTAATGAGTCATTTTGGAGGAAAAAATTTTTTGAAAAGTTTCTGCCAAAAAATGACCAAATGGCCGTTTTTCGGAATACCCTGTAATCATTTTCCTGTATAAAACCTATAATTACGTTGTGAACTTGTCTCGTTTCTAACTCAATTACCCAGTAGAGCACGTGTGTGTGCGTCGACCAATGAAGGTCTTGGGATTTATTGATGTCTCATTTACTATGTATACATATGGGAAAAAATAAAAGCCACTCTTTTCTCGTGGCTTTTTATTATTTGTTTTAATTTTGTGTGTACAATGGTTGAGGCTTATTACGTCTTTTTATCATTTAATCTTATCAGAATTTTGCCTAAGAGTATTTTCTTATTTTTCCTAGTCTAGAAGTCGGTATAGGAAAATTAAAAAAGAATTTTTTTAATTTTTGACCTTCTCAACTATGAATAGTGAGATGTTATTTTCGCTTTATAGCTTTTTATTGAAATTTATCGATTCTTATCCGCTTATAAGCACACATCTGGAATTTTGAGTTAAACTAAAACCTCAAATGCGTTTATTGAGATTTGTCAAATGCGTTTAGCCTACAAATTTTTTAACAATTTTTATTAAAAGGGGGTCCAGATAATAGGTTAATCTCCGACAAAAATTTTTTTTCGATATGACCTGTATAGGGGTAATTTGATGCGAGGAATCGATTGCGCGCACTCCCGAAGCGCGAAAATGCCTCCTTCATCTTGTTTTCGTGAAAATGTCGATTTTTCAACAATTTTTATTCATCAAGGGGCATTGCACAAAAGTAAAAGTGCAAAGTTGAAAAAATGCACTAAAAAAGTGCATTTTTTTTAACTTTACACTTTTACTTTTGTACAATATCCCCAAGGTGAAGGAGACGTTTTCGCGCTTCGGGGTGCGCACAATCGATTCCTCGCATCAAATTACCCCTATATAGGTCATATCGAGAAAAAATTTTTTGTCGGAGATTGACCTATTATGAGACCCTCCCCCCTTAGGTTCTATGCTCATTCTAACAACACATAAGTAACGGCACTAGAACGATACACACCTCACAGATTTTTCGAATTTTCAAACATTAGGGGCTGTCCTTAAATTACGTTTGCCAAGAGGGGGAGGGGGTCTCTGAAAATCTAACACTCCATTAAAATTTTAAGATTTTTCTAAGGAAAAAACTAACAGAGGGAGGGGGGAGTCCGAAAAAACTTTTTGCAAACGTAATTTAAGGACAGCCCCTTACAAAATTTTGCATTAAAAATTCAACTTTCGTGTGAAAATTTCATCTTTTTTTATTTGTGAGGTGTGTACGTTTCTAGTGCCGATTCAACTATGTATATCACATTCGATCATGACCATTTCATATGCAATTGTCATGTCGAATGATTTTCTAAAAAACAATTTTGCGTAGAATTCATTCATCTCGGGTGACTTTCTTTTTATATCGGCAGACTCCGAAAATGGCAAACTGATTTCACTGATATATAGCCATGACGCACTTAGAGACAATAGATTGACATTTTCTATCTCTAAACATGATTTTTAAAGGCATAAATTACAAAAAAAGTTCCAGTTTTTATGAAGCTAAATTTAATCCTTCATTAAACGTGTAATGTGTGTCTGTTTGTTTGTTCAGACGATCTCGGGAACGTTTGATTTAAACCCGGACTGTTCTTGCAAAAGTTGTAGGGGATGATGAGAGAAGACGATTGATACCAACATCATCGAAATCGGACAAGAAATGTTTTTTATATTTTTAGGTGTACATCTATTTTACGTATACAGGGGGAAGTTCTGACAAAGGATGTACGAAATCTTGACATGGAATGCAAAAAGTCTTGTCCATGTATCAAAAAGTCCTGGCATAGGGTGCAATAAGTCCTGAAATAGGAAAAATTTTAGTTTTAATGGATTTACAACAATCTTCATCACGAAGCTGCAGATTTTTTATTGGGAACTTGTCAGGACGTCCTGGATGGATGAAATTTTGTCAAAATTATCTTGGTCCCCCATGATTTTTTCTCAAATTTTAAAAATTTCTCGTGGCTGGGTGATGGGGGATCTATGTATAACAAAGTTGGAATCTGTCGCAACAGTTCACAATCCTGGCGCGTCGTAACGTTGTTACGACAATCCGGACGCTATCGACCCTGAGCATCACTACTCGTAAATCGTTTGAAACCCTATTTTTTTTTTTGAAAAAGCAAATTTTTTATGTGTCAAATTTTTAACATTTCGAGATAAAAATCGTGTTTTATAACTTTTTTAATTACACAATTTTTCAGCTCAAACATGCGTCGTGCAGTCCCATCTATTATTATTCCTAATAACCGTCATTTTTCTACAACTCTAAGTTGTTTGAGGAGTCTTGTAAATCCAGGTAGTCGTGAAATTTCCTTTCCTATACATGGTAAAACACCCGCTGTGACAGATCTGAAAACTGCAATGAAGCCAGTGAAATCAGGTATTTTGTATAGAACATCAAATTTTGACTCGAAAATTTTAGGCGACCACATTTTTGTACAAGGAATTGCCGCCACTCCGACCCCACTTCTGACTGCACTTTGTGAACATGTCAAAGAGAATAATCTCAAAAAGATTACACTACACCATTTGCATTTGGAAGGCCCAACTCCATGGACGGAAGCTGATGTTAAGGGTAAGTGATGATAGCAGAAATTGGCATAAATTCAAATTTTTAAGATAAAATTCGCTCAAATTCCTTGTTTACTGGGCATAATTTGAGGAAACTTGTGAATGATGGTGAGTTTTTTAGTAGTAATACTCGAGTTATAAAAAGTGATAAACCTTGTAGCCGGAAATAATTTTTTTGAGCACGATATAATTTATTCGTAGTTTTTTCTTGCCTCTCTCTCTTCCTATTCATTTTCAGGAGTGATGAGGGAGCGCAGCTCACAACATTTTGAGCTCAAAAATTGCGTTTAAAATCATTTTTTGAGCTCAAAATGAGTTCAAAATCAATTTTTAATCTCAAAATTGGGTTCAAAATTGATTTTGAGCTCAAAATCAATTTTGAATTCAGTTTTAAACTCAAAAAATATTTTAGACGCAATTTTCGCGTATTTATTTTCGGTGGCATGGTTTGTAACTTGTGCATAACTAGTTTTTGGCATTTCTCAAAAAATCTAACTTTGATTTTTTTTAGGCACAGCTGATTTCAACTCGATCTTTTTGCACGAAGTACCCTTGCTATTTAGACGAGGTGCCGTAAAGCTGAATGTGGCTTTGGTTCATGTTTCAACCCCAGATGCGAACGGATATTGTTCATTGGGTACTAGTGTAGATGCTGCTAGGGCGGCGGTGACGAATGCCGACTATATTATTGCCATGACGAACAAGAATATGCCTCGCACATTCGGCGATGGTCTAATCCACTCCTCGCATTTTGATGCTATTGTCAAATGTGACGACTTTCCTTTGCACTTGAGAAAAATTGCGCCTCTTGGCGAGACGGAGAAGAAAATTGGTGAAATTATTGCGAACGAGCTTGTTGATGACGGGGCTACTTTGCAAATGGGTAATAAAAAATTTGGGAACTAGTTCACTTGGTTAGATTCATCAAAAAATGAAAAATTCGTCAAAAATTGACAAATTTCTCAAATCGAAAAATTTATCAAAAATTGAAAAATCTACGATGGTCTACTTTGCAAATGGATACATAAAAATTGTGAAATTTTCTTCCGAAAAACAACATCCTATTAGGGGTTTTTTAGTGAATCCAACAAAGTGAACTAGCTCCGAAATTTGCATATTAAAATTTCCCTTTTTTTCAGGAATTGGCGCTATTCCTGATGCTGCACTAGCCGCTTTGACCAATCACAAAGAATTGGGTATCCACACCGAAATGTTCTCGGATGGAATCTTACCGCTAGTCGAATGCAACGCCATAACGAATTCCAAAAAATATCACAAGCCAGGAAAAATCGTAACCAGCTTTGTCTATGGGTCGAAAAAGCTGTACGACTTTTTACACGACAACCCTATGGTGTACTTTGGTGATGTACAGTGGACGAATGACCCGACCGTTGTGCGTCAAAACCCGAAAGTGACAGCGATAAATTCGGCTGTCGAAGTGGATCTCACTGGACAGGTTCGTCGGTCACACCCAGCGGAGTTCTACGCAATAGGGGGCCACGTGAACAATTTTCGAAAAAATCGAATTTTTGTCAAAAAAATTCAAAATTTTGGACAAAAACATAAGGGGACCATTTTTTTCATTTTTCCTGGTTTGAGGGAAGTTCCCCCGCAGTAATTGCGACACTGGTCACACCTCCAAAAATATACCATGCTGCTTGGAAAACATGAAAATTTTCAGGTCGTAGCTGACTCTGTAGGAACCCGTTTCTTGTCGGGTTTTGGTGGCCAAGTCGACTTTATTCGCGGAGCTGCAATTGGAACGGACGACCTTGGCAAACCCATCATCGCTCTCCCATCAGCCACCAAGAAAGGCGAATCCAAAATTGTGCCTACTATCAGAGAGGTCAGTTGTCTACTAGATGATGTGTTCAAATATGCAAATTTCAGGGAGCCGGTGTAGTAACGTCTCGTGCCCATGTGCACTATGTGGTCACCGAATATGGTATTGCTCAACTATGGGGTAAAAACATGCGCCAACGTGCCTATGAATTGATCCAAATCGCTCATCCGGATAATAGAGAAAGCTTAGAAAAGGCTGCATTTGAGAGACTCAAAGTTTTGCCATCGAAAGACTAGAAGATGACTAAAATTTGCATATCTCTATGTTTTTACGCTGTCAAATTTTTGTGTTATAATTCTGTGTTAGGATAGTTTAGAGTGTATTTTCATGTTTTGTATTGTCTTCTTCATTATACCACACCACTTCATTTTTTATAAGTACAGGGAGCTAAAGCAAACGTTTTTCGTTTGATGTTTTTATACAGATGTGGAAAAAAGTTGCACACAAATTTTGATCACCCATCGGAAAATCGTTAAAATTGTCTTGCAGTTAACTGTTGATGAATACAAGTAACAAATACAAAAAAATCGTTTTTTGAAAAGGATTTAATTTCGCGGCGATAAAACAATTTTTCGATGGTTGATGCAAAATTTATTTCCGAAACTGTATTGGTTTAATTTGTTCTATTTTTGCTAAAAATTAATTGTCATGTCACTGTTCAAATATTATCTTGAAATAAATACTCTGGTGGATGATCGGATATCACTTATATGTAATTTTATTCGACGTTTCGGAGTTTAACTCCTTCAGGAAAACTAAACAATTCAGTCAGTGGTCAATAAGGTTGTTGTCAATAAAAGTGAGAAAAAATGTTCGGATATTGTAATGTTTTAATATTCCAACACAAATATACAGTTGTGTTATTTATGAAAAAAAGCGAATAAATTTTGACATTTTTAACAAAGTATAGTTTCCATGAGTAAAGTGCAAACTTTACTCATGGAAATTACAAATTAATAAACAACCGTTATCGAAGACGACCAATACCGTCAATTGAAATAGTTTTAAGGATTAACTACTTTGTTAGAACTAATTTTGTTCGTAATAGAGCAATCGGTAACTGTTTTGTCCGTAACGGTAACGTTTGTCCTAGTGCCATAAAAATACCGTTTTGTTTAAGTTTTGAGCATTACTCTTATAGTATCGCATGGTTCCCAGATAATTTTTGGTTGTAGTAACTCTTCGAAACGAACCTTTCTCTTGCCTCAAATAACAGTTTAGATACAAAAATCAGAGCGTTCGAAAGGTCCAAACGAATTTTTAAAGTTATTAAAAGCCAAAAATTTTTAAATACATGTTTATTCATAAAAAAAGCTTCAGGATTTACCCCCACAACACAGAAAAAAGCGGACATCACGGCATTTTTCACATGGAATTTCGAATTTTTGACGCCCAAAATGCGATTTCTCGGGATAGTGATGTTCAAAGTTGTCCCCCATGAAATGGATAACAACTTTGTAGACATCACTTTTTCAGAAAAAATCATTTGGGGGATCAAAAATTCGAAATTCTGTGTGAAAAATCTATGAACTACATGTCCGCTTTTTGAACGTTATGAGAGATGAATCCTGTCATATCAACTTTTGTATTTAGAGTGATCGTTAGCAGCCTCGAAACGCAGCTTGAGGCGTTAGCATAGGCGCTAATCGTCTCGAAATTCCACAGCAGCAATATCTAAATCGGGACTCATTTCGAGACAGCGTCTCGAAACGGATTGAATGTGTCTGAACATTGACACGAAAACCCTGAATTTTACATTTTTAAATACGCTCAATTTGGGTGTATTTACAGTATGAGGAAAATAATTTTTGAAAGAAAAATGCATTTTTGACGCGGTTTTTTTCAGAATATGGTTTTTAATAGCCTAAATTACGATTTTGAATTTTTGGAGTGGTTTTTCCAAGAAATTATCGAGATTTCAAAGATGTGCGTAAAATCCGTGAGAAAAATCCATGTGCGTAAAATTCCGCTAAATTTATGTGCGGTGGATTCCCTCCTATTGCCAAATTATCCGATCACCCCCATCCATGTAGAATAACTTTTGATAGGAACATCAATTCAACGTGATCTTGGTGTCATTTTAAAACACACGTTTTAAGTTTAAAATGACACCAAGATCATGATATATATAGTCTATTTTTTCGTCAAAGATTTTTTTCTTTTATAAAATTTTTCCGATTGAATCAGGAATTAAAATAAGAATTGTTTATTGAAACGAAAAAAAATTTAAATTCTTTGAGAGAAATTCAAAAATTCTGATATAGTTTGTAGTTCGTATTCAGAGATTAANTCGTTTCAATAAACAATTCTTATTTTAATTCCTGATTCAATCGGAAAAATTTTATAAAAGAAAAAAATCTTTGACGAAAAAATAGACTATAGATGTTCTTATCAAAAGTTATGACAAAAGTATCCAAAAATCTGGATAAAAGAACTCGTAAGCATTACCCTTCGCAGATTAATATAATCTGAGAAGGGTAGTTCTTACAAGTTCTGAGTTAATTTTAAAAATTTAAAAAAACATCCAGATAGAGTTTGACGCTATCGGATGAAACTGATAAGTCGTAACAGCTTTTAATACAATCCGAAAACTGTGGCGACCCTTAATTTTACTTTGTTTTATACTTTTTCCTCTCATGCTTGAAATAGTTATTTTCTCGTGAGTACTAGCAACAAAAATCTCATGTTTCACTTGTTTTTTTTAGCGCCACCGCTCACAGCGGATCCAAAAATAAAAAACTACAATATGTTTATGTTTTTTTCCTTGAGGAAGCATAGTTCTCTCGGTACGCCGCCGGACCGTCTGATCTTGCAAGTTAAGCAACGTTGAGCCCGGAGTGTCTAAGTTCGGTTTCCGAAACCTTCCCCTGGCTCCGGGGCGTTGGGCATGCGCAAGCCCCAGTAATTTGAGAGTAACTCCTGTTGTGGGTTGTGCACCCTTCATCCCTCCTGAAAATGAATAGGAAGAGGGAGGCAGGAAAAAAATATTAGTACGCATGGAAAATACACTATTTTAAACATGTGGGCAAACCGCATAAGCACCGTTTTTTTAAATTGAGTTATTAAATTTTAACTTTGCATTTTTTTAAGTTTCTATTACAAGTGATCTTTATTGAAAATGGGCGATTCTCAAAACGCAACAGTGAACATTTCGCAAGAAGCAAAGTCGGACACCAGTGTCTCGACTCCTTTGAATGTTACGGAAACTTCGAATGCTGATTTTGTTACGCCTAAGTCGGCTGGCGAGCCGCCGATTCGAGTTCCAGGACGTAAGAAAGTAATTCGTGTGAGCAAGCCGAAGTTGTTGAAAAATCGTTATCCACTTCGTGACTTGGAAAAAATTCATCGTTCTGGAGAGCATCCTTCCTATAAGCAAATGATCGACGAGGCGATCTTCAAATTGGACTCACGCAAGGGTGTTAGTCGTGCCGCCATCAAGAACTACATTGCGAAGAAGTATCCGATTGGCGATCGAAACGGAGCGGTGGGTCATTTTTATTGCGTAACCAGACTCCAAGAATTGGGGGAACCTTTGCAAAACAAAAATTTTGAAAGCGACATTTTTTTGGTCGCCGAAATTTTTATTGTTGAAATCATTGCATATAAGCAAAAAACCAGCGCCTCAGGCGAAAATTTTTCTGAAAATGCTCAGAAAATTACGATTTTTGTTGAAAAAATGAAAATTTTTGAACATTTGTGTAGTGAAAATTGATGGTCTTTGGTGAAAAATATCAAATTTTGAGATAATTTTTGCTTTAAAAATTGGCTAATTTTGTTGAGATTCTTGTTGAAAAAAATGGGTATTTTTTTTATTAATTTTTGTGAAAAATTATAACGAAGGACCACATTATAATTTTAAAAAAAATTTTGAGCAAAAACATAAGAGGGAACACCAGAGTAAAATTATGAAAAACCGTTTTTGCAATTGACAGAAAATTTGGCAATTGCCATAGAAATTGACAAATTTGCTATTGACATGGCAATTTTGCAACCTTAGGGTCTCCTGAAAAAATTTAAAAATTCATTTTTTTATACAGGGTGAGCCAAAAAACCGTATTTTTGCATTTTTTGACGAAAATTTTTCAAAAATCACCTAGAAGGGGCATTTTCATGCGAGAAATCGATTGCATGCATCGAAACCTTTGAAAACATATCCCAGACTTGTTTTGCAAAAGTAAGTTCAATATTCTTCTGTAATACTTGAAAATATGACAATTTGATATTTCACGGTTTAGAAAGCGTTTGCAAGGTTTTTTGATGAGTGTAATCGATTTCTCGCATGAAAATACCCCTTATAGGTTATTTTTGGAAAAAATCTTTGAAAATTTTTCACCAAAAAACGCAACAGTACGGTTTTTTGGCTCACCCTGTAAATTTACTTCTAAAATTAAAAATTTTTAGATCAATGCTTTCATTCGAAAGGCAATCAAGAAGCTCGTCGAACAGAACATTTTGATCTTAGTCGAAGGTGCAACCCAGAAGTCAGCTCGCTATCGTTTGGCACCAGAAGTTAAGCAGCACATGAAAAAAGTTGAATCGAAGACTATTCCAACATCGCCAAAGCCCAAATCGGAAGAAGCTAAGAAGGCTGGCGAGGCAAAGAAAAAACGCAAGGTATCGACTGCTGCTAAGATCAAGGATGTCGAAGGAAAGAAGAAGACGGGTGTGTCCAAGAAGAAGATCGTGATGACTCGTAAACCGGCACAAGAAAAGACTAACGTTCTGGCAAAGCCTAAGGTAAAGAAATCGGCTAAAAAGAAGACGCCAAAAGCCGCAATTAAGAAGTCGCCGCCGGCTGCAGCATTGATGAAGTTGTCCGCGAAGACTGACAAGGCCTAAGAATCTAGTTTTTTAAATATATGTTATTTTGTTGATGTTTTATTGCCTTGTCAGTTCTTTTATTGTATATGTTGAAAAAATTTTGTTTTTGTTGTTTTCCTATATTTTATTTGATGATGTATAAATGTTTAGTTTTGATAATTTGATATGTGCTGAGTTGATCTCTATTAATTACTTTATGAATTTGTTTAAAGGAGAGGGGTAAGAATCGTGACTGCATCTCTGTCAGAAAACCCCTAGAAAGTGACTTTTTTGTGTACATCGAAAAATTCTGAAAATTTTTTCTGAAGGTCAAAAAATGGAAAAATTGCATCAATATTAGGGGATATAAATTTTAACCCTAACAAAATCATTTTTAGGGGTAATTTTATGCGAAGAATCGATTGCGCGCAAATTTTGACGCAATTTTTTCCATTTTTTGACCCCAGGAAAAATTTTCAGAATTTTACGATGCGCGCAATCGATTTCTCGCATAAAATTACCCCTACAAGGTCACTTGTTAAAAATTTTTTCTAATTTTCAATTCTATTTCAGCTTGCAGAAACAAGATTCAAGATGACTGATCGCTCATACATGGCGGGTATACGGCTGGCAATGCAACTCCAAGCTGCACCGGCGTTCAACGAATCGTCTTCTTGTGATCCCTACTGTTTTTTTGCAATTAATTTATAAGGCTCTGGTGCAGTTTGCGCATCCAATCAAAAATTTTTATGAGTAATATCAATTAGGTCTAAGCCTATTGGTATTACTCATAAAATTTTGATTGGATGCGCAAACTGCACCAGAGCCATTTATAATGTTGCATTTTTTAAAATTTATGAATAAAAATTTCATATTTTAAATCAAAAAGCATCATTCTTCACCAAACATTCTGAGCATTTTCAACTAAAAAACGGCAAATTCCAATCAAAAAATCGCGAAAATTTTGTTTAAAAAACAGGGGCGTAGCCAGAAAAAATTTGGAGGAGGCTGAAGTGTAAAATTTTTGACGACTTTTTGGTCTTCGCGCGGAAAATTTGTTACCAAAAAACCAGCGCCGCAGGCGAAAAATTTTTTGAAAGTGCTTATTTTTAAGTTGAAAATGCTCAGAAATTTACAATTTTTGGTGAAATTTTGCCAAAGTTTTAGATTTAATTGCGAAAAAATAGAGATTCATACATCGGCAAGCAGGGGAGGGATAGAGTCCGAAAATAAGAAGTGGATCCATGTAATTTTGGTCAAAAATTTATGAAGTGGGTCCAAATATAGGCGTGTTTACAAAAAATCGACTTTCAAATTTTGGACAAAAACATAAGGGGGACCCTTGTGAATTTTTCCGGATTTGGGCAAAATAAGAAGTATCACAATTTTCGGCCAATAAGAAGTAGGGGGAAGGACAGTCCCCCCTTGCCCACCTACACTCTGTAACAAAATTATAAAACCACCCCCAAAAATAGCGTTTTGGATGACCCCAAGGCATGTCTCGTTCTGAAAGTTATCTAATATGATTTAGCATGCACGAAGACACTATTCTATATAAAAACAATGTCTAAGAATCCCGAATTATTCGTTTTTATTGAGTTTTTTGAAATAGCGCTGTAACAAAATTATAAAACCACTTGCTTTTGTTCGCAATTTTGAAGAAAAAAATCATGCAAACTCGTCGTTCTTGCTTTTCTAGCGTTTTTGTGGCTGCTCATACTCATTTTATTGCTTTTTAGCAATGCCACGTGGTAAATCCCTTACAGAGCGTGAGATCGGCCAAATTGAGGCTTTCCATAGTGAAGGATTGGGAATTCGAATCTGGAGAATTTTTGATTTTGACCATGAGAAAGTGCAGAAAATCGATCGTTGTGAAAAATCCGCTTTTTCTTTGTGAAAAGTTTAGAGCCGTGGGTGATTCACCCATGCCCCACCCTTTGGATGATAGTTGGGTGCTATATCCCATTTTCGCCCCTTGAAACGAACGATTTTTATCTGTTTTCCCTACTCTAAATTTGTTGATATGCAAACAGTTTCAATTTGTTCCTTATTACGGTTTAAAAATTAATTT